>RJWM01002898.1:0-120896 GCA_004363535.1 Dasyprocta punctata
TGTATCTTCTAATCTATTCCATTGATCTTCAGGTCTGTTTTGATTCCAGTACCATGCTGATTTTATCACAGTAGCTTTGTAGTATAGTTTCAAGTCAGGGATTGTGATGCCTCCTGCCTTCCCTTTGTTGCCCAGAATTGCCTTTGCTATTCTAGGTCTTTTCTGGTTCCAGATGAATTTCAGGAATGCTTTCTCTAGCCCCGTGAGGTATGCAAGTGGTATTTTGATTGGGATCACATTAAATTTGTATCACAATTTTGGGAGAATGATCCAAAATTTTCACAATGTTTGTTCTTCCTATCCATGAACAGGGAATATCTTTCCATTTTCTGAAATCCTCTTCAGTTTCCTTTTTCAGAGTAATGTAATTTTCACTGTATAGATCTTTTACTTCCCTTGTTAGATTGATTACTAAATATTTCATTTTTTGGATGGTACAGTGAAGGGTGTGATTTCCCTTATTTCTCTCTCAGTGTGCTTGTTGTTTGTGTACAAGAATGCTATTGATTTTTGAGTGCTGACCTTGTATCCAGCACCATTACTGAATTTGGTTATTACTTCTAGAAGTCTTTCAATGGATTTTTGGGGGTCTTGTATGTAGAGTATCATATCATCTGCAAATAATGGTAATTTTACTTCTTCCTTTCCTGTCCTTATTCCCTTTATTTCTTTCTCTTGTCTAGTGCTCTGGCTAATATTTCTAGAACTATATTGAATAGGAGTGGTGATAATGGACATCCTTGTCTTGTTCCTGATTTTAGGTTGAAAGTTTGCAGTTTTTGTCCATTTAGTAAGATGTTGGCTGTTGATTTATGATATATGGCTTTTATCAGGTTGAGGTAGAGACCATCTATTCCGATTTTTGGTAGGGTTTTTTATCCTGAATGAGTGTCGGATTTTGTCAAAAGCTTTTTCTGCCTCTATTGAGATGATCATGTGATTCTTGTCCTTGGCCCTGTTGATATGGTGTATTACATGTATTGATTTGCATATGTTGAACTATCCCTGCATTCCTGGGATGAATCCCACTTGATCATGGTGTATAATCTTCCTGATGACTTGCTGTATTCTATTTGCCAGTATTTTATCGAGAATTTTTGCATCTGTGTTCACTGGGGAGATTGGCCTGTAATTTTCTTTTTTGGTTGGGTCTTTCTCTAGTTTTGGTATTATTGTAATACTTGCTTCCAGGAATGAGTTAGGGAGACTTACTTCCCTTTCAATTTCATTGAAGAGTTTGAGGAGTGTTGGCATTAAGTCTTCCCTAAATTTCTTGTAGAATTCAGCAGTGAATCCATCAGGACCTGGGCTTTTCTTTGTTGGTAAGGTTCTAATTACATTTTCAATTGCATTAGCTGAAATTGGGTTATGCAGCAGTTTTACATCTTCCTGATTCAGTTTTGGTGATTCATAGGTTTCTGAGAATTTGACCATTTCTTCTGTGTTATCAAATCAATGTGAGTACAGGTTTTCGAAGTAGGTGTTGATGATCTTCTGTATTTCCACAGGGTCTGTAGTGATTTCACCCTTTTCATTTCTTACTGCATGGATTTGAGTTTTTTCTTTCCTCTTTTTGATAAGGTTGGCTAGGGGTTTATCAACTTTATTTATTCTTTCAAAGAACCAACTCTTTGATTCATTAATTCTTTGTATTGTTTTCTTAGTTTCAATTGCATTAATTTCTGCTCTGATCTTGATAATTTCCTCCCTTCTTTGGGCTTTGGACGTGACTTCCTCTTCTTTTTCTAGAAGTTTGAGGTGCATCATTAGGTTGTTTGTGTGTGTTCTTTCCATTTTTCTGATGTGGGAGTTTAGTGTTATAAATTTCCCTCTGAGGACTGCTTTCACTGTGTCCTACAGGTTCCGGTAATTTGTATTTGCATTGTCATTCAATTATAGATATTGTTTAATTTCTTCTTTAATTTCTTCTGTGACCCACTGATTGTTTAGGAGAGTATTATTTAATTTCCATGTGTTTATGGGGCTTTTGGGGTTTTTTTTGTCATTAGTTTCCAGTTTTATTGTGCTGTGGTCAGATAATATGCATGGAATTATTGCAGTTCCTTTGCATATACTTAAGCATGTTCTGTGGACTAGTATATGATGTATTTTAAGAGAATGACCCATGTGCAGTTGAGAAGAATGTGTATTTGATGTTGATGGATGGAGCACTTGGTACACATCTACTAGGTCCATTTGTTCACAAGTTTGATTTAGTTCTGTTATTTTTTTGCTGATTTTTTGTTTGGTTGATCTGTCTCTTTGTGACAGTGGGGTGTTAAGGTCCCCCTTATAACTGTATTATTGTTTTTTTGGTTTTTCGTGTCTATTAAGATTTGTCTTACATAGTTGGGTGCACTCATATTTGGTGTAGATATATTTATGATTGTAATCTCTTCCTCTTGAAGTTTTACCCTAACAAGTATGTAGTGACCTTCTCTATCTCGTTTGATCATTCTCAGTTTGAAGTTCACACAGTCTGCAAGCATCATAGTTACTCTGCTTTTTTCTGGGTTCCTGTTGCATGGAGTATTGTTTTCCAGCCTTTGATTTTTAGTCTGTGAGTTTCCTTTTGAGTGAAATGTGTTTCTTGTACACAGCATATTGTTGGATTTTGTTTCTTAACCCACTCTGCCAGTCTGTTTCTTTTTATTGGTGAGTTGAGACCATGTACATTGATTGATATAACTGATATGTACTGGTTCATCCCTGTCATGTTATCTTTCTGTTGTTGGCTTTCTACATTTTCTGTTTAATTGTTTGCCCTGCTTAGCGGTTTGCTTTTGTTGTTGTTCTTAAGACTGTAGTTATCTTTGTCTCTTTCTAGACTTTCAGTACTCTTTGTAGTGTTGGTTTGGTGGCCATAAATTTCTTCAGTTGTTCTTTGTCATGGAAGTATCTTATTTCTCCATCAGTTTTTAAAGATAGTTTTGCAGGGTACATCAATCTGGGTTGAAAGTTGTTTTCTTTCAGCCTTTGAAATACTTCACTCCAAGCTCTCCTTGACTTAAAGGTTTGTGTTGAGAAGTCTGCCATGATTCTGATAGGCTTTCCTTCATAGGTGATCTGTTTCTTTTCTCTGACAGCTTTTAGTATTCTGTTCTTGTGCTGTATTTCTGATACTCTAATTATTAAATGTTTGGGTGAAGATTTATTTTGGTTATGGTTAACTGGGGTTCTGTATGCCTCACTTACCTGTATATCAGATTCTCTTCCTATGTTTGGAAAATTTTCTGCTATTATTTCTGCAAATAGTCTTTGCAGGTCATTAGTGTTGACCCCTGCTTTTTCACTGATGCCTATTAATCTTATGTTATTTCTCTTGGCATCATCTTGCAGCTGTTGAATTGTTGAATTGTTGTTTCGTGGTTCCTTGTTATTTTTAAGAAATCTTTTCTTTCATGATCTTAAGCTTCCATGCTGTCTTCAAGGTCTGAGACTCTATCTTCAACTTCATTCAAGCAGTTTTGCCAACTTTCAATGGAATTTTTAATTTCCTGAATTTCCCTTTGAATCTGTTTCATGCATTCAATTTGTGTCTTATTTTGTTCATTCAAAGTTTCCAACATTTTCTTATGTTTTTCTATTTTTTTATCTTAATCTTCTTTAGATACACACAGCATTTCTTTCACAATGTTTCTCATTTCATTTTTTACCTCAGAGATTATTTGTGGTCTGATATCCTCTATAGCTTCAAAGTTGTTTCTTTACTTCAGTTGCTATCATTTCAGAAAGTTCAGTTGCGTGATTCCCAGTGTCTTCCATTTCAGTGTCTCTTATGTTTGTTCTCAGTGGGCCAAGGGACTGAGACTGCCTCTTGCTCTTCTGTTTTGTCATTTTCTCCTGGGACCTGTGTGACTGTTCAGCCAGCCTCCCAATGGATTGCACTGAAACACTCTGTTGGGTAGAGCCTCAGTCCTCCAATATCCCCGTGGGTAGCTGAGGTGCACCCACAAACTATGGCACTGGATCCTTGTGCTGTGTGGTCTGTGAGGTTGGCTGTGTGTTCCACTGATGTACTTTGTTGGGTTGCTCTGGGACGCTGTGCTGGACAAAGTTTGTATCCTCCCTGCAACTAGCAGGGGTACACCCCTGGAACCTGTCTCTTGGGCCTAGAACCTGGCTGTATAGGTTCTATTCAGGTGGCTAGCAGAGATGTACTCCTGGGGTGTGGTACTTGGGCCTTGTGCCTGGCTGGGTGGAGTTTGAAGTCTCCGGGACCCAGGTGGCTAGGCGGAGGGCACCATGGAGTGTGGCACCACCAGGACCTTGCATCTGGCTGCAAGAAGTTCAGAGCCTCTGGGGCATGGGGCAAGCCTGGGCATGCCCCCAGCATATAGAGGCCTTGCTCCTGGCTGAGCAGAGTTTGCAACCTCCAGGGCCTGCCACGTGGCTACACCCCTGAACAATGGAGCTTGAGCCTTGTGTTCTAATGGGCAGAGCTCAAATTCCCCAAGGCCCTGCAGCTATGCTTGCCACTGCCAGATGAGTGGCTCTGGGGCTCTGGGCTAGGCTGGGCTCGGTACTTCTGTGTCCTGTGAGGCTGGCCAGGTGTTCCCCTGATGGGTTGCACAGGGACGTTGGGCTGGGCAGAGTTCAATGCTCTGTGCAGCTAGTGAGGGTTCACTCCCAGAGTGTGGCACTGGAACTTTTGCCTTACTGGGTGGAGGTTGGAATCTCTGGGACCCAGGTGGCTAGGCAGAGTGCACCCTGGAGTGTACCACCACTAGGACCTTGCATCTGGCTGCAAGGAGTTCAGAGTCTCTGGAGCATGGGCTCATTCTCTTTCTTAAAAATCACTACAGCTCTAGAATTACTTGTATACCCCTCTACCCACTTTCCTTTACCCTATGATGATGATATCAAAGCCTCAACTATCTAGCTCCTCCTTGAGTTTCATATTTTGTATGACACCATGAACATGTGAATGTTAATAAATTTGCTTTGTTTTTCGAGATGGGGGTTTCATTATGTTGCCCAGGTTGGCCTAGTATCCTACTGCCTTAGCCTGCTAACCAGCTGGGACTATGGATATGCACCACCACATTCAGCTTTTGTTAATAAATCTGTACATCTTTTCTCTTGTTAATTTCTCTATTTTTAATTTGCATTGGCAGACTCAGTTGTTGAACCTTCAGAGGGAAAGTTTGAACTTCCATATAATAACCAAATATCAAGGGAAATAAAATCCTGAATACAGGCCAAAAGAAATGATAGACAGTATAAACAGATCCACAAGGAATCTAGATATTGGAATTGTTGGAGTCAAACTGTAAAACAATAATGGTCCAAAAGTAAGCATAGAGAACTTATTCATGTGAAGTTTATCACAATGTTTTAATAATTGTTCTGACTTTAAGTTACTGTTAATGTCATTGACCATGCTTAATTTATAAATTCAACTTTATCACATGCAGTTTTAGGAAAAAACAGTATATATAGGGTTTGGTGTAATCCCTAGTTTCCAGGAAGTCAGTGGGGGTCTTGGGACATATCCCTTACACCTAGGAGGGGACTGTGGTATTGCCCTCACCATCCTCTTCTCAACCTACTGACAGAGTTCATCTCTATCGTGTTTCACCTGTAATCAATCTGTAGATCCTTAAAGGAGTTTCCAGCACTTCAGGTTTCCCACCCATGGCTGGATCTGTCATTACTGCTGAGCTTCTAATTCTCCTCACATTAAATGTTGCTCATTTTCATTTTGCTTACTTTCCTTAGAGTATTTTGCTGTTTTGCCTGAATTCCTTCTATATCTCACCTCGCGTCGTTTACACTATAATACTATTTTTGTCTCAGGATAAATATATTTGCATACAGCAACTCTTTAAAGATAACAAGAAATTACCAAAGTGCTTTAGGATGGGCTAGTACAGAGAGTTGCAAGTGGAGCGAACAGAGGCCAAGTAGAGTAGCACGTGCCTGTAATCCCAGGTACCTGTGAGCCTTAGGTGGAAGGATTGTGAGTTTGAGGCCAACTTGGGTAACATAAATGAGACCCTATTCCAAATTAATTAATTAATTAATTAAAGTTGGCAGAACTGGAACAAGGCTTTCCATGGTCTGCCTTATGCTGTTAAGTTTGAAGTCTGTGTCATGCATATTCAAAAGACTTTTAAAAGCATACGTGTGCCTCTTCCTTCTCCATTGGAGAGCAGAAACAATGGTAGCTTGGGGTAGTGGTTTGGCATCTGAGAAATCTGGGCTTTATCCCATTCCTCCACCTACCAGCTCTTACATATCTTCTGAGCCTCAATTCCTCCTCTGTCATTTAGGAATGACCATCCTCAAAACAACACTTTTGGGTGAATATTAAGTGTGATAATGTTTGTAAGGTGTTTCATATAGTGCTTTTTCTAAAACTAACGGTGATTTACATACATGGACATTTGTCTACATTACTAACAAATGCATATGAATATATATGTGTGTGTATGATTAATACTGTATTGAAATAATTAGATGATCCTTTTGTGTTGATTTCTCTCTGTCTACTTAAGTATCCAACTCTCTTTACTCCCATTCCCAGACAGTGGGCTCCTGTAATTCATTCATATACTTATCTCTAATACTGCCCCATTGTAGTTGCTCAAAAATGTTTGTTAAACTGTTGATAAACTAAGTATGGAATCTGAACAGGGTGGGGAACCCCAAAACAGTAACATTCTGAAACGAGTTAAGTTATTCAAACTCCCAAGGTTGGTAGGATTGCAAGCTATTTCTGCCTCTCTCATGAAGACCACAAAAGTATTTATGGACCAATCTGCACCAAAGTTAGAGAATCTTTTCTGTGACACAGTTAAAGATTGACGAAAGGATGAATTCCATACCTGAGTTGGCCTTATCAGTCCTCTTCCCACCAAGCAGTTCCTCCAACTATTTGCACTTCTGAGCCTTCAGATAGAAACTACACGGCAAATTTGCTGCTCATAGTTGGCTTATATTTTGTGAGAGCCCAGATTTTGATAAATAGCACAAGTAGATAAAGCTAAGAGCTTTCTGTGGACTCACTTTAATGGTTCTATTTCTGTGCCTCACTTCCCTCTAGTAGTGATTTCACTTAACATTGAAGCTAAGACTACTGAGAGCCCTTTGGAGTGCACTATATTAGTGAGATTTTCTGTTGCTGAAAACAAATACCTGACACTCATGACTCAAAGGAGGAAATGCTTTATTTGACTCATGGTTTCAGAGATTCAGTGCATGGTCAGTTTGTTCTAAGGCAGGAATATCATAGCAGAAAGCCATGGGGAGCAAAGTTATTTAGCTCATGGTGGCTGGGAAGCAGATTAGGGGACCAATGTCAGAGAGAAGGGCATGATGAGGAACTAGATATGAACTTCAAAAGTCATACCTCCACGACCCATAAGGTGCACCCAGAAGTGTGCTTACTAATCCCTGAGATGGCTCCTAAGCCAACCAAATTGATGAGCTTAACTGTCACATAGAGTGAAACTTGATTATCTTCGCAAGGCAAAATCTCTTGTGCCTGAGAGGTCTACTATCCATTGCAGGCAGTACTAATGCCTCTTCCTTCTGGACACTGAAGTAGCAAAGCATTAGGTGTTGCTACTAGCTCCTAACCTGCCTTGCTTTTTATATATTCCCTACTAATGAATAGTAAGATTTTCATAATAAGATTTAAAAAAAAAACTCCCCATGTCTGTTAAAGTATTTTATTTAATTAAGTTTTAATCTTGTTAGTTTATTTGGTATAAATAAAGCGGTGTGTGAGTGTGTGTGTGTGGGGGGGGGCAGAGAGAGGCAGGGGGTTATCCTGGATTATTCTTTTTTTTTCTGGGCATATTTTTTAGTCAGTTGGAAAAGCTGTGACAATGGCAGTGGATATGTGAAATGTGCTGATAGTACTCTCCACCACTGAAAAGTCTTCTGATCCATTTCTTCTTTCTTCCACTGATTCTCTAATTTTTGTAAACATGTCTTTCTAGTTTGGCCAATGTGAATGGAGTGAAATAGGGAAAATGTTCAATCAAGCAGCCTACCTTTCCCTTTTATGACAGGGGGCATTTGAATTTGTGTTAAAGAGAACAGAGCTTTTCTCTGAAGGAGAGGCTTGTCCACAGCTGTTCTGGGGAAAATCCATGACATCACTTCACTGGAAATGGGTGCTCTTCCTCTAGGTTTTGGCCACTCCTACGGTCTAAACTCCAGGAAGATTTTTAAGCATTTTTCAGAAATACAGCACATGCTACATAAAGTTGCCTGGCAGATTTCAGATAATCTTTTTCCAGCTAGAATTAAGGCAGATAAGAAATAACCTGGACTTTCAAAATGGTGTTGCCCACTGGAAGCTGGTAAGGCAAATTTTGCCATTAGATGCATGTTCAGCCTACAAGATGCTTTCAGAATCAGGACTTTTTAAAAAACACATAAAGTGCAATTTCTGGACTCTCAAAAAAGTGAAGCCACAAAGCATTGTAGCATCTCCATTCCTGTGTATCACTAAAGGGCTGAGGCTGGGTCCCAGTGTCTCCTTTAGAAGGGGAGAGCTCTGTTGCTGAAGACCCCCACTCCCACCCCTCCATAGACCTATGTGTTACCCGCCTACTGCATACAGGCATTTGAATAAACAGTTTCTTTAAAATGCTATTTATCTTTCATGTTTAAATACTTGTTCTGTTGATACTCATCTCACGTAAATTAGATTATTGAATTTGTACATGGATTTTTCTTATAAAATCTTGTTTTCTAGATGGTAATACTCTCCTAGGTGCTAGGTTTATTAAGTTCTTCTTGTTATAGTCTCCATACTGTGTACTTATAATTTATCTCCCAAACCATTTCCTAGTCTTAGAGAAAATAGTTACTTGAAACTTGATAGCATCTAGGTGTCAATATGTTGTGAAATGTAAGTAAACTTTTGAGTTCTGTCTAGTTTTTTTTTCCTTCAGGTTTGCTTATTGATTTACTTCTCTGAATTTCAGATTCTCTCAGTTTCTGACTCTAGGCAAAAGCGGATGAGTGGAGTTCTGCTACCTTGC
The DNA here is from genome assembly GCA_004363535.1 of Dasyprocta punctata. Taxonomy (NCBI): domain Eukaryota; kingdom Metazoa; phylum Chordata; class Mammalia; order Rodentia; family Dasyproctidae; genus Dasyprocta; species Dasyprocta punctata. Next base: position 9,003 of record RJWM01002898.1, read on the forward strand.
TGAGCGAAAGACCTCACTCCACCCTGCACAGGAAGCAGCCGACACAACAGAGCAGTCATCATTAGCAGTGAGGGACAGTAAAAGGACTTACTAGATTCTTTTATTTTCTTCAAGCAATAGGGCTCTCTGTCTCTCTCCCCCACCTCCTCCCTCGCTCCTTCCTCCTTCCCTCTTCCTCTCCTCTCCCCCTCCTTTTCTACCTCTCTTTCTCCCTCCTGCCCTCACTCTTCCTGTTTTTTTCTTTCCTGAACTAAAAGATGAGAACAGGAAATTTGTCTACTCACATATCTGAAAACTCACCAAATTCATCCCCAAACATTTCCTTCCATTCTTTCCCCCAATTTGCCTAATATTCACATCAGTAATATGTCTATTTCTTGTACTAGTGTACACGTGATCATTCCAACGTGAGATACTGAAGTGCCTGCCTGCCCCACAGAGCCACAGAGAGTACAGTCTAAGAACTAAGGGCCTTCTTGGTTTTTAAGATGTCTCCCTTCAAACTCCTGGGCCTTTCATACTTGAAAGCCATGTAAATAGGAGCAGTCTTACCAACAGGTGGTAAGTACTAATAATGCAGTGGGATGGATGTCACAAAACAGGCATGAAGGAAATGGAGGGAGGACACAGGGGAGGAATAAATTGTTCTGCAGGGTTTCTGGGAACAAGTTCCTGGGAGAAGAGGAACACAGTCTGGAAGATGACTTTACCTCGCAGAGAAAGTAAGGTGGGTGCTCTAGGCAGAGGAAAGAGTATATGTAAAAGTACCAAGTCTTGACAGGCATGGACATTGTTGAGAAAACACTGGAAAAGGCAGTGTAGCCTATGCAGAAAGTAAATAATACTGGGCATTTGCAATAATCCATTACTGTAGGAAACTCAAACTAAACTCAGGTGGCAGATGAAAGGAAGGAGAAATGGGCTAATTCAGGATTCAAGTAGGAGATGAGGAACTGACAGCAGTTAAAGTATCTGAAATTTCCCTCCTGGGAGAGTTACTGTGTGCTAACATAATTATCAGAAAAGGAAAAGCCAGCCAGACATGTTGGTGCATGCCTGTAATCCCAGCATTTAGTAGGCTGAGGCAGGAGGATTGGCATGAGTTTGAGGTCAGCCTAGGCTACATAAGTGAGTTCAAGGCCTGCCTGAACACAGCAAGACCCTGTCTCAAAAAAAAAAAAAAAAAAAAAAAAAAAAAAAAAAAAAAAAAAAAAAAAAAAAAAAAAAAAAAAAAAAAAAAAAAAAAAAAAGGAAAAAAAGAAGAGGGAACACCCAGTAGGCAGCAAATCTGGGGCCAACCAGCAGGGTCTACACACCATTAGTCTACTGAATGACTTTTTGCTGAACCCGAATAAACACTCTTCACCTTTTCCTGATATGATCACCTTTTTCTCTTCCATGACATTCTTTTTTCTCTTAGTTTCCAAATAGTATTGGGAAATATGTATTTGGTCATCTTTCAATTTGTGGTCATATAACCTTGAAAAATCTTTGCAATCTTCAAAGTGGTAAGTGTTCTTTTTCTAAAGTCGGAAGTGCACTGATAGCTGGCAGCTCTTTAGAAAGGTCCAGGATGGGGGCTGGTTACAGGGAGGACCAGGGCAGGATTAGAGGGTTGAACTTTCACCTCTGTCCCCTAACCTCTGGGAAGGGGAGAAGGGCTAAAAGTCAAACTGATCACCAAAGGCCAATGGCTTAATCAATTACACCTATGCAACAAAACTGAGTTAGAATAGACAAATACAGAAAGGTTGGAGAAAGACAATGAAATTAAAAATTTTTAAGTGTACTTTTAAAAATTCTGCAGCTTCAAGACACAACCAGAGTTACTCAAGGTTGCAATGCCTTGTTTACACTTGTCCTGTCTTTTTACTCCTAAATTCCCCTAAGAATCCTAAAGATTCGCAAGGTCTATAAATTGAGCTATGCTTTTCTTCCAATACTACAAATCTATGAATTCTCAAGATCTCCATCCTTAAGGAAACAGTATTATTATTATTATTGGTACTGGGAATCAAATTCAGGACCTCATGCTTGCCAGGCAGGTGCTGTGCTGCTGAGCTATACCCCCAGCCCGGAAAGAGTATTGTTAATTGAGTACCATATTTCTAAACTTCAAACCAATGTGAATGGTTACATTTTAACCTTGCTAACTGATGGGTAATCTGACAGATCAGACATGTCCAGTCGGTGGACCATGGGCAACATGTGATTCTTGACAGCTAGAAAGTGGACGCACGAGATTGTAAACTTGTAACATGATTGTATGGTTTTTTAGCAATGTTTTTCATGACCCACCTGTGTGGGGCTTAAGCAGGGACTGTGCAGGTGACAAAGGAACACTGTCACTGAGGGAGGGCACAGTACAATGCCAACTCTGCCTCCCACACCCACCACACAATCCAATTGAAGGCTTCCTGCCAATATGAATAATAGTTTCACCCTACCCACACATGTGTGTCTGTGAAGACAAGCGTTTATTGTTACGAAGTAGACATGTGAGTTTTCTTATTTAATTATTAAAGTTGAGCAACCACTTTTGTCGAAACAGATATTGCTGCACTAGCTTCAGAGAAACAAGGTCAAATATCTCACCAGTTTTATGGTTATGTCACCCTCCTTTTAAAATGTCATAACAAAAAAAATACTAAAAAAAAAGGAAGTTTTGTTGCATATGCATTATATATTGTGTATTTTGTATGCAGCCCAGAACAATTCCTTTTCACTCAGTGTGGGCTAAGGTAAGTCAAAATTTGGATGTGCATGTCCTAGATCGTCTGTCTTGAGGATATCCTCAGGAACACATAAGTAATTGTCAATCCCAGACCATAACGTGCCTCACCTTGGAGCTCCTATCCTCCTTTCTGAGTGTATTCTTCTTTTATTGTGTGTAATTAATCTGCCTACACCTCTCACTGATGTGTTCTGAAATGATTTTCTGTGACAAGAGTTGACAAACTACTTCATGGGGGAGATGAGTTGAGGTTCCCATCTCCTCTTCACAGGGAAATTTCTTAAACCCCATCTAGAGACAAAGCATCCAAAAAACCCCACAAAGACAGAGGTCAGAGGGCTTCTGAGCACTGACACGCGGAGGTCTCCGGAGATTAGGGAGCCTGAGAGGGCGTGGGAGGCCCACCTGCGTCATCTTGTGACTTGCTTTGTGCTTCTCTTCATCTGCATCCTTTGTAACAAAACAGCAAACATCAGTGTTTCCCTGAGTTCCCTGCGTGCTGTGAGATGATCTAGCAAATTAAATGAACCCAAGGAGGGAATTATGGTTGTCGTGATTTATAGCTTGCTGGCAGCAGTCACAGCCTGGGGTTTTGGTTGTCTTCTGAAATGTGGGGCAGTCTTAGGACGGAGTCCTCCAGCTGTGGGATCTGACGTTCTCTCCAGGTAGGTAGTGGCGGAACATGATTAAATTAGAGGACATCTGGTTGCTGCATAATTGATTGCTTGCTGGTCACCTCTTGAGGTCATCAATGGCTTCTGTGTTAATTATTGTGCTGTGAGAGCAGAGGAAAAGCAGTTTTTGTTTTATACAGTAAGAGATTATTCTTCTAAATTTCCTCCTTTTTTAATCCAGTCCCTCCCTTTCTGGCATATGGAGAAAAAAAAAAAGAGGAACAAAAGGGAGTTTCTGGTGTTGGCCCTGTGTGCTCTCATTCTCTGATAACTTCCCACCGCACAGGCCTTCAGCTGTCGGCTGTGGACTCATGACTTCTAACCCCAAGGTGCACCCCACATCTCAGTCATCAGTTCCAGTTTCTGCGTAACAGCCTAGTGCCATTGCCTCCTGGTGTCCTGTAGGCTCCTCAATCCAGAACCACACTCACCTCCCCTTCTCATGTACACTTCGCTCAGCACATGACCCCTTCACCCACAGGTTACCCTGACTCCGCTGGCCTCTTCACTCCTGCGAGTGCAGGGCCCATTCCGGTCATGGTTGCCTCGAGCAGAGAGTGGCTCACTCACAGAGACCCCCAAATGCTGGTGAGGTCAGCAAAGGAGGCAGAATAAGCCCTTAGGATTCTGGCTTTTGTTAACTCTCACAGAGTAAAAGTCATCTTCGACCCTTTCTCCATCCCACTATAGCCTAAATTAATCAGATCATGCACCATATGCTTCAGAAAGCTTTTCTGGACCATTACCTCCTTCCCTGGTCTGTTAATTCTTATAATCACCTGCATACACTTTAACTGCACCACAGAGCAGTGGTGGCAAACCTGTGGCACATGCGGAGCAGTCGGCACACAGAACCCTCTCTGGTGGCACATGAGCCCAGCTGCCCCAGCCAAGGTTTGACAAATTATCAGTACACATACAATAGCAAAGATCATGTTAATAGTGTAAAAGCACACCGAATGCAAAGTTTTACCTTTCAATAAAAAGCTGTTTGCATCAATGAAAGCTCTGTTACTGCGTTTTTCTTTTAGAACAAAAGATGTTAATGTAGGAGATTTTTTTTCCTAAACTAAAACCTCAGTATTCAGGTTGAGCTGCAGTGTTGGCACTTTGGGATAAATAAGTAGGTTTTGGGTTGCAGTTTGGGTACTTGGTCTCTAAAAGGTTCACCATCACTGACACAGGGTATGGTCTCCACATCAAATTTACTTACCAGTTCCTCAAAGGAGGAACCAGATGTTGTTTTTATATCCTGATAGCTACTTGTTCAGTGGAAAGAAGGGCAGATAGTTTGTGGGTGATGTCTGGAAAAATTTGAGCAGGAATGCAGAGTACAGAAGAGTCTGTGTCAGAAAGGGATGTAAAATGACCATGGTGATGCTATGAGGGTGACTGTACTTGCCTTGGGAGATCTTGGAAGGGCAAACTGTTCAATGCTTGTGGGTCACGGACAGAAGGTAGTGATTGGTATGATAATGAAGAACAGAAGGGACTGTAATGTACATGCCTGTCTTAGTTACTTTTCACATGTTGCCGAGATAAAATACCTGACACCCAAAATTAGGGAAGGAAAGGTTTATTTCTTAGTTTCTCGGGAGTTTCAGCCTGTGCTTAGTTGGCTCGAAGGCAGCGTGGCATGGCGGGGCAGCCATTCATGGTGGCTGCAAGCAGCAAGGTGCGCTAGCAAGAGAGAAGGCGGCGCGAGAGAGAGGGCGGGCTGAAGCGAAAGAGAAAGACCCACCTTCCCTTACACTGTATCTCAGCTCCACCCCTGGGCAGGTGCAGCACTCGCATCACTAATCCTGGCACTACACAACAAAGCAGTAACAAGCTCCAGACTCAGCCCCATCAAAAGTATATGAGGACTTGGGGGTACATAGTATATCACTCAATACAATGCCCCATCTAAAAAAAAAACCAAGCAAGCAAGAAAGAAAGAAAGGAAGGAAGAAAGGGGTGGGGAAGGAAAAGAAAAGAAAGGAAAAGTAAAGAAAAAAGAAAAGAAATGGAAAGAAAAGAAAAGAAAAGAAAAGAAAAGAAAAGAAAAGAAGATTGTTGCTATGCAGAAATGCTAGCTTGGTATAACAAGACCTGATATTTTTTTCTACCAAAAGAAGTCAGAAATCTTATTTTTGAATGAGAAAGCTACAACACAGATGCTCCTCAACTGATAACAGGCTTCACCTGATAAACTTATTGTGAATGAGAAATGTAAGTTAAAAATACATTTAATACACCTTGTGGAACATCACACAATACAGCGCACCTCAGAGTATCAAATAAGCTTTTGCTCATGATCACATGGCTAACTAGTAGCAGCAGCTCCCTGCTGCCCAATATCACAACCCAGTATCACATCACACATTAGTAAAGATAAAATTCAAAATTCAAAGCATGCTTCCAACTGAATGCATATGATTTTTGGACCATTGAAAAATTGTAAGTCAAATCATTCTAAGGGAACACCTGTATTTTAAATGCTGATCAAAGCAAACATCAGGCCTTGGTTTGACAGTTTGTGACTTTTGGTACAAAGCACTGAGGAATGTTGCCTTATAAACTATGAAAATGTGGATATACTGATCATGGGAAAAAAACATGGAGGCCACAATTCAAGATGAGAGTTAAACAGCAAATAAGGTGATGTATCTAGAAGAACACAATCAGTTGACAGCTAAGTTAAGTTACTGAAGCATGTTTTGAGGAAAGAGAGTAATTTATAAAGGGAGCTGTCAGGTAATGAATACTGAATCATGTTCTGATTTCGATTTTGGAGGAGAAATGAGAGATGTGTATAAAGGAGCTCCATCAAAGGAAAATGGGAGATTTGTTCAATATTGCTGAATAATCTTTTAGGTACTTGTGTATTCTCAACAATAAACACTACTGCAGAGGAAGGTAAAATCACAGAATCCAAATGCGAAAATTTATCCACATCAATACCTCAAAAATTCACCTTAAGAATGAATCACAGAATTTGGAAATATGATTTTAATTAAGAATTGGACTATGTTTTTAATTATATTAAAATTACTTTTCACTAGAGCACTATAAAACATCACGTGAATGTACCACTTCATTAAATCCCAACACCACTTCATGAAGTGGGTTATTATTTCCATTTTTATAGACCCATGTTTGGAAAGCTTCATCCATCACTTGCTCATTTAATAAATATTTAATTTAGAATGTTGAGTGTGTACAGTTGTGAACAAAGCAGGCAAAAATTCTGCCTTTTTGGAGTTCAAAGCCCAGGTCTAACCAAGTCAGCCCCAGGACATAGTAGCCTTTATTTCAGACACAGCACTCTTCTTACATATAGACCTCCCATTAAGCTTTAACTACTAAGTTTCTAGGAAAAGGGCAACGCTCTTTAATAATGACAGTTATTTAGAGGAACCAGCAGGGTGCAGACCTATGACTCAGTGGGCAAAAGTTCTCAGGGCAGCTGAAGAGCTCCTGAACCACTCACCAATGTGACCTCAGCAGACAGCCTCTTGGGAGCTGGGTGTCCTATCTTTGACAACAGAGATGACAGTGTCTTCTCTGTGCACGGGGAAACTGCTGTGAAAACACAGCAGGATATAACAATGAGGGTGGAATTGTGTATAAAATCATTTGTACACATTTGTATGATGCTTGACATATTGTATGAATGGTTTTCAAGTAGTAAATAAGAGTTATTTTAAAAATAATGACCCACTCAGCAATGGTGAAATTTCCAGCAATCTTAGAAAATCTGCAGTGGTACTTCAGGTGATCGGTTTAACTTTAAGGTTTTGGTTTAAAGAGAAGGGTTATTTACTTTCCCACATAAACACTTATTTGCAGGTGGCAGCAAAGGGACCCAGGCCAAGAGACCCAGACACAGTAAGAGACACTTCTGAGAGCTGACATCATCTGGGGAGGAAATAAGTGGGCATTTTCCCATTTATTCATTGAACAAATATTTACTGGTTGCCTACCATGTCCCTTTTGCTCATTGTCCTATCCTTGGTGTCAGAACAAACTCGTTGCCCTGAATTCTAACAGGGCGAGACAATTACTGTCAGAGGTGTTTATGTTAGGTAGTAAGTGCTACAGAGAAAAATGAAACTAGGCAATAGAGGGCAGGATGGAGGCAGGGAGACTGTATTAGTCAGACTAATCAGTGCCAGCTGTCCTAACAAACAAACCCTGCAATTTCAAGGGCTCAGCCCAACACAGGACTTTTCTCTCACAAAATGTGATTGAGGTTAGTGACTCTGGGACCCAAGTATCCAGGATCCTTCCACTCTTTATGTTCTCCAAGGCAGAAGAAAGGAGGATTGGGGAAGCCAGATGATTTTGAATTAGTGGAGGTGCAGCATGGTGTATCTCTGGGGGAAGAGGATTTCAGACAGAAAAAACAATAAAAGCAAAATCTGAGACAGAAGTGTGCCTGTCTTATTGTAATTAACTCTTCAATCTAAAAAATAACTGCCAACAGGTGAAACTACAGGTTTATTTTATTCTAGGTTAACTTCTCATGAATTAATAAAATAAACTGTATTCAAAGCATTTAGTGAATGTTGACTTCATGTTTTTACCTACATAAAAGGTTAACATTGAAGTTCAATGATCCCTAGTGCTTACTGCGACAATAGTCATGCCCAGTTTTCAGGTGAGAATGTTGTAATTCGGAATTTGCCTACTGAATTGAATTAAGGTTTTGCATTGCTTTAGGATACCCACTGTGGGAGTAATTATGGTATGCAGGGTAGTGGTTTTGTGCAGGATGCTTAGGATGCCACCACTCTTACAATAATGGTGTATTTTTCTGGCTTGTTTCCCAGATTTGCTTGAAAAGGGTCAAGGGACAGGCTGAAATTAATGACATATGTATGCTGAACACCAATTAGAGTTGTCTTTAAAGGAATAATGAGGCTAGACTTAATAAGATGAAATATTGAGAAGTAAAAGCCTTGGGCAAATTAAACACTGAAGGAAAAGAAAATATCAAACAAAGCAGCTATAGGAGGTTGAAGTTGATTAATATTTCAGGAAGTGATTTTTTTTTATCTAGTTATCTGAAAAACAATACAATTGTAGTGAGACGTGGAGATGACCTGGAAAGTGACGGTTACAGACCTCAGGTGAGGAGCTGGGATGAGAATGCTGGGAACTTCCATGGTGCAGAAGCCTTGCAATTGCAATTTTAGGACCTTTATTCTCTTTATGAAAGAGACCAGGGATTTTGCTTTCCCAAATAATAGCAAGAGCAAACACGTGTACTGTCTTACCAGGCACAATGCTTGTCATATATTATTTTCCTCATCTGTACACTACGGATCAGGTTATGACTGAACCCCCACAACAACCCTAGGAGGTAAGGACAACGTGACTTGCTCAAGGTCATACAGCCGCTTCATGTCACAACACAGACTGAAGCAGGGACGCTTGGCTGTGAAGCCTGAGCTTTTACTCACTGCACTACATATGTTTTAGAGAAGGGACACGTGCAGTGTGCCAAAACCTGCTCACACTTACAGTATTGGGAATTCTCCAGCTCTCTCCACACCACCCTTTGCCTCTATTTTGTCAAACATATTGACTTCCTAACCCTCACTATGCTCTTGTCAGTCTTGTGCCTTCCTAGCCAAAAAGCTTCCGGGGAGAGCGACAGAAGTACGTTGCAGCCCCGGTGAACAGCCCTTGGGCAAAGCCTTACCCTGTCAGTGCAGTCGCCCACCTCTGCAGAAACCTTTCTGACCTGCGCGACTCAAGTCTTTCTAGAAGTATCCATTGAGCGCTCAGAGTTCGAACGTTTATTGGGCATGCAAATACTAACTTCCTTTCTAGGAAACATAAAAGCCTAAAAATTCCTCAGATAATTCGCTCCTGGGCAGAACCCTTCCTGCGCGGTGCTCTGGCTGGCACCACACACCTCAGCGCCGGCCAGCAGGGGGCGGCGGCGGCCGCGGAGTGGGCCGGGCGGAGGGAGCGGAAGCTCGGCCATCGCTTGCTCTCGCCTGGCGCGCGGCTCTCGGCTGTGGATTAGCGCAGCTGGGGACGTGGGAGGCCCGGGCCCCGCCCGCGGCCGGTGGCGGCGGCGGCGGCCCAGCGCGGCAGTCTGGGCTGCGAGCGGAGCGACGCGGAGCGGAGGGCGCGACCGGCGGGCCGGGCGGGGGATCCGCGCTGCTTTGGAGCTCCGGACCGCGCGCCGGCAGTACCTCGGGGCGCCGGGAGCATGGCGCTGCGCGCTCGGGCGCTGTACGACTTCAGGTCGGAGAACCCGGGCGAGATCTCGCTGCGGGAGCACGAGGTGCTGAGTCTGTGCAGCGAGCAGGACATCGAGGGCTGGCTGGAGGGGATCAACAGCCGTGGCGACCGCGGCCTCTTCCCGGCCTCTTATGTGCAGGTGATCCGCGCCCCCGAGCCCGGCCCGCCCGGCGACGGCGCCCCGGCCCGCTACGCCAACGTGCCGCCCGGGGGCTTCGAGCCGCAGCCCGCCGCGCCGTCCGCCTCCGCCTTCCAGCCGCCGCAGAGCACCTTCCAGCCGCCGGCCGCAGGCTTCCCGTACGGCGGGGCCGCCCTGCAGCCCGCGCCTCAGCAGCTCTACGGTGGCTACCAGGCTAGCCAAGGCAGCGACGACGACTGGGACGACGAGTGGGACGACAGCTCCACGGTGGCCGACGAGCCGGGCGCGCTGGGCAGCGGCGCGTACCCCGACCTCGACGGCTCGGCGGCGGCGGCGGGCAGCGCGGTGGGGCGCTACCGCCTCTCCACGCGCTCCGACCTGTCGCTGGGCTCGCGGGGCGGTGCGGCGGCCCCGCAGCACCCCCCGTCCGGGGCCAAGAGCTCGGCCACCGTGAGCCGCAACCTCAATCGCTTCTCCACCTTCGTTAAGTCCGGCGGGGAGGCCTTCGTGTTGGGCGAGGCATCGGGCTTCGTGAAGGACGGGGACAAGCTGTGCGTGGTACTGGGGCCTTACGGCCCGGAGTGGCAGGAGAACCCTTACCCGTTCCAGTGCACCATTGACGACCCCACCAAGCAGACTAAGTTCAAGGGCATGAAGAGCTACATCTCCTACAAGCTGGTGCCCACGCACACGCAGGTGCCGGTGCACCGGCGCTACAAGCACTTCGACTGGCTGTACGCGCGCCTGGCTGAGAAGTTCCCAGTCATCTCGGTGCCTCATCTGCCCGAAAAGCAGGCCACAGGCCGCTTTGAGGAGGACTTCATTTCCAAGCGCAGGAAGGGCTTGATCTGGTGGATGAACCACATGGCCAGCCATCCCGTGCTGGCCCAGTGCGACGTTTTCCAACATTTCCTGACATGCCCCAGCAGCACCGATGAGAAGGCCTGGAAACAGGGCAAGAGGAAGGCTGAGAAGGACGAGATGGTGGGTGCCAACTTTTTCCTGACCTTGAGCACACCCCCAGCTGCCGCCCTGGATTTGCAGGAGGTGGAGAGCAAGATCGACGGCTTCAAATGCTTCACCAAGAAGATGGACGATAGCGCACTGCATCTCAACCACACAGCCAACGAGTTCGCGCGCAAGCAGGTGACAGGCTTCAAAAAGGAGTATCAGAAGGTGGGCCAGTCCTTCCGTGGCCTGAGCCAGGCCTTTGAGCTGGACCAGCAGGCCTTCTCTGTGGGCCTAAACCAGGCCATCGCCTTCACCGGAGATGCCTACGATGCCATCGGCGAGCTCTTCGCTGAGCAACCCAGGCAGGACCTGGACCCCGTCATGGACCTGTTAGCGCTGTATCAGGGTCACCTGGCCAACTTCCCGGACATCATCCACGTTCAGAAAGGTAAAGCCTGGCCTGTAGAGCAGGTGCTGTGGAATGTGTTGTTCAGACTGGAAGTGATGACGTTGCCAGTGTTTCGCTTTATTCTCCAGGTCCAGGAATAGGGCAGAGATGTGGACGGCTAGGTCTTAGAGTGTTCAGTGGATCCTTGGACAGGTAGCTTCCTCCTTACCATCCCTTTCAGGCAGGGAATGAATACTCCTCAGAAAAGCATCGGAAAGTACTTTTTATGACAATGCTATCATTTTAGAATTTGAATGGCTGCATAATGAGGTACTCAGATCTGTAATCTTGTGACTAAGGTAGAATTAGGGGACTCAAACCATGTTAGGCATCCATTTGAACACTGCAGTGTCGCTAGTGATGGGAAGAAATAATGGGGAAGACCGGATGTCTGCAAATAAAGGCAAACCTGCTGCTTCCACCCTGCTCACCTCCATCCCTGTCGGGAATTGAGATCATTTCTCTGAGCTGAGGCAGTGTAACGACTTCCTGAATAGGCTTCTTGAATGCACCCTTTGTAAAATAAGGTAAAAGGCCCACTCAGCTTCCAGGAGCCTTATTATTTTGACTTTGGAATCAGAAATAAGAATGTTGTTTACAAAAGTAGTGTAGGGAATATGAATGCGTAGTAGCTCAATGTTGGTTGTGAGCGCAATGTTTCTGTTACTCAGCCGTCCCACTATCAAGAGTGTGTTTAGTAGTTTTTAGTGTTCCCAAATTTTGGTGAAACGCTGAAATTGCAAGTTTTTTTTTTTTAAACAAAATTATAGCAGTAGTATCTGACCTAACATTAGTCACTCCTGTGCATTCTGATAATAGTGCTTCATTCGACTGAGAGAGAATGAGGAGGTGAAAGTGGGGTATGGGGGAGGGTGGGAAGAGAGTCAGCTGATCCAGCGTCCTGCTGGTGGACACCTCATTGAATAACCAAGTCTGGCCTTTGTGATGAGGTGCCCACTGCCTGTCCAGGTAGGCCAGTCCATTTATGAAGATCCCTCATCTTTGACTTGTTCTTTCTTGTACTGAACTAAAATTTGTTCCTTGGTTGTCTTTCCGTTCCTTGGAACCACACAAAATAAATGTGTTCCTGGACATGCCAGGCCTTCAGACATTTGGAGCCAACAGTCTCATGTTCACTTCCTTCCTTTCTGCTCCCCTCCTCCTTCCAAGTGTGACTAAGTCTCTAACTCTTTTTGGGAGTGGGAGGGGTAGCATCCCAAATATCTTGGATTTGTTTTTGCTGCTGTCAAATTGCAGTACCTTGAACATCTACAGGACTCATTTTAGTAGAAAATAGTTACTTGGCAATTTACAATTCAGAGATGGCATGCTAAGATTGAGCTTTTTGAGCAGTAATATTGCTGCTGGCCTAGTGGTAAACTTGCGTCTACATTCCTTATGTGTTTTTTTTTTTCTTTCTTTTTCACAAAAGTTATGAATCCTTGACTTTTTGGCTGGTGCTCATGAAACTGACTTTGAGTTTCTAATGCAGAGCCTTAACATTTAAATTCCCTTGTATTATATTATTGTGGATCCATGCAGGCTGCCTGTTTACATATTTCTGAGTTTTTATGCAAATTGTTAGTAAGTAGTTGAAAGAGGGCACAACCAAATACAGTCAGTCATCTGCAGCCCCATGCAGGTGAGCTATCTACTTCAGGTGGGTATCAGTTTATTCACTGTTTTTTTTTTTAATCTAATATTTGCTTATTAAACCTACCCCACCTTTTATTATTAATAGTACATGTTTGCAGTACATATGTTCACATTATCTTCTGTGGAGTTGGTTCATGTACATAACACACCCCTATTCCTTTTTTTCATCCCCATTCCCTCCCTTCCCTGACCCCTCCCTCCATCTCTTGATCCCCCCCCACTCATTTGAAAAAGATCTCTCTCCCAACTTCCTATTATTGTCATTCATGCCTGCTACTCAGCTTTTGTCTAGTGCCCTGCCATTGTGTCAGAAAAGATGCGGTGTTTATCCCAAGGACTTACAGTTCACTGAGCCTTAAATCATACATTTTATTATTTTAATCCTAGAAGGAGAATTGTTTCTAGTTGCTTGGGATTTGGAAAACCTTTATTAATATCAGTGTCATTTTATGTAGTTTAAACAGATTCAAGGGCACTAAACATAATCTTCAGGAACTAGAACTCCGGTTGATATTCAATACAGTTTGTTTCTTCTGTCGCCTTGGTGTGTAATGTACAGGGAGCTGTGTCCCTAGATGACATGTCTGTGTAATGTACTACCTTTTAAAGCTAAAGTGTATGATACGTAAGGCCAAAAGATTTGGTCGCAGCCTGTATTTATTAAAGGTGCCGGTGTTGGCGATTTTTAGAAGTGCCCATGAGATGAGTATCGCAAGCCTGGGTAAAGCTCTTTGTGCGTGTTCAGGACTTGTGGGTGTGAAGAGCAGTTTGGCTTTCCCCTCCCCCCAAAGCCCGACTGCGCAGTTGCTATTGGAATGACTCCTTTTCAGTCTGAGCACTTGGGAATTTGTTTATGGGTCGGTTTTTTTTTCCTCTGAAATCTCAAAAATAGAATCCCATCGGAAGTGTTGACTGTGATTTTTGAGAGGAAGATAGCAACAACAAGGACAAATAAAAATCTTTAAGCAGTTAACCAATCTTTTGTTGTATTTGGTCCATAGTTGATATTTCAATTTAGAGAAAGTTTTTAAATTCATAAAAAGTTCAAGATAATTATTTTATCTCTGAAGGCTTCATTGTTTAATAGAAAAGCAGGTTTTTTTTTATTGCTTTGATATTTTATATGTTCTCATCATAATTAGGAGGCCTGTACTGAGATAGAACATTATTCTAAAGTGCCTTTTAATTACTAAAGCAATTAAGGGAAGTTAGTTTTTTGCTTAATTCTTAGAGGAAAGGAAAGCAACATTAGGCTCCTCTGAGTCTGTTTCTTATCAGAAGCCTGCTGTGGTTAGTTAGTGTTTAAAGTGTTCTAGATCTGTGCTATTTGATGCTGTATCCATGAGCCCCCAGTGGTAAGTTAAAATGAAACAGGATGAAAAATTCAGTTCCTCAGTCACGCTGGCCATGTATCAAGTGCTTCAGTAGTTGGCGGCAAGTGTGTTGGACAGCAGAGGAGGGGAACATTTCCGTTGTTGTCCAGAGTTGTGTTGGACAGCACTGCTTAGTTGACTGTAGTTCAGATGTCAGCCCTACTTAAGATTCTCCAGCAAATTGATTACCCTGTGTTGTACATTCCTGGTCATCTCACAGCATGTCTTCTCTCCCACATAGACTTAATTAGTAAAAGCAGTTGGACTGGGGGGGAGCAGTTTCTTCTGGATCCTTGGCTGCAGAACTTCCTGGGCACTTGCCACAGGGGCACAGGTCGTCACTGTCAGTGTGCCCATCTGTTTGTGCCCTGCATTCTTGTCTCAGAAAACATACTGGTCCATGGTGGACTTCTGAGGCCGTCCTGGTGGGGACCCAGTGACAGAATGAAAGTGGGAAACTCAAATACTCTTTAACGTGGTGGGCTGGCTTTTTCTGGCTCTACACAATACCGAAACCATCGTTCAGGCATATGAAGCGTTAGTGCAATACTCAGCAAAAGTGAAGAATGCCATATGGTTCCTTTGGTGAAAAGAGAATTCTAGAATTCTATTTTTTTTCAACCAACTAATGAAGTTCTAGATAAACAGACCTTTTTAGATTAATGGAATAGAGTGGGGAAGAAGCTTGCTTGCTCGCTTTCTTTTTTGCTGTAGTCTGCAGTACATTAGAGGAGAATTCAGAATTTATTTGAATTTTTATTTGTAGTTTGCTTTGACCTGATAGAAATCCCTTAAATTTTTTGTTTCCAGGTAGCTCATTGATCTGGGAGTATGCAATATGCACAGATCTGTCACACACTTGGAACCCCAGTGGTTTTAATTTTCTCGTATTGAAATGGTAGCATTTTGTCTTTTTGGTTTTTATTACCATGGCCTGCAGTATGTCTTTGTAATGCTGTTGCTTGTGAGTTTGGGGTAATATACAGAATATATTTCCACTGTTTATTTCATAGGATATTCAGATTTGTTTCCAAACATATGATTAGTTTCTAAAATTTAGTAAAATTTGAATCTGGATGGTAGCAAATTATTATGGTTTAAAAGTTTTACAAATCTCTTGAGGAATATTGCAAAGGGGCCAGACCATAATAGTTAGTCTATGAAGAATATTGTTTTCTTCCTTGTTTGTAAATATAGGCTAGATGACTGAGATGAGTCACCTAACGTCAAAGTGCTTTATTCTAAAGTAAGGGTATACAGTCATGTTGATTGATTTGTTGGTAAAGCCTAGCCAGTTTGAGCCATGTGAAGCAGGGTAGCAGGACTAGGCAAATAAACAGGCAGCTGTGTTTGCTATACTCTTCAGTTAAGCTTGCAGAATCTATTTCTTTGGTCTGTAAATTTCTAGATGGAGCACCTATTCAGCAAGAAAAGTAACCGAGGGACCTCAGGAATGGTATACCGGTAGTGGGCTTATCAGTCCTGCAGGGTAGAATTTCACCATTGTGCTTTTTCCCTTTACTACTAGGAAGGTTGGTCTCTGTCCCTCAGACATTAAAGATAGCCAGTGTCCCTGCAGGGCACCCAAGGTAAGGCAGGGTTGCAAGGAGGCTTCCCTGTCTGCTCCCCATTCTCCTGTGGCTAAAAATAAGCTTGAGATGGAGACACCAGAAATAAAAAAGGGTTATCTTAAGCTCATATCTCCCTGGTCTTCCCTCCACCCTCAGCTATTTTTTGAAGAGACTTGCCTCCAGCTGTAACCTTTGGCCACATTTATATTTTCTCAGGTAACTTTTGGGGCTTTTGAAAGAGATGACTCAGTTTCTTAGTTACATGTGACTGTTCAGGGACTGTCTTTGTGTGGAAGCTAGGTAGTTCCTTGCCAGTGGTTACAAGATTTCTTTTTTGAGCCATGCAGCCCTTTTCCAAATCAGACAAGAGCCCAGACTGGTAAACTGGTCGCAGCAGAACTGAAAGGAGGCAAAGACAGATTTGCGCTTCCACCCCAGCTCTCCCAGGAACTCTTGGCACCAGTGGACCCCATTGGACTTTCCTCTTTGTTGAGACATGTCATTTCTGTCTGAGCGTCTTAGAATTTTCAAGCATGATAGTGGAATCCAGACATTGGAGAAATTTTGTGATTCACAAAACATGACACTTAAAGCATCTTAAAAGCATGACACTTCCCATGTTCTTTGGGTAGAATAAAGACCATCTGTGAGCAGATGTAAATTAAAGTTCAGTACCAAATTAGATTTAATGTGCCATCTACTTTTGAAGCTCCATTATATCACTAAGTGATTATCACCAATAAAATGGGACAGTAATACTTAGGTCTGTTTGATGAGGTTATATCCAAAAGACAGACCTGTACCTCCTGCTACCTCACATTTTTGTGGTGCACATCAGATTCTGGAGAGGTGGTTGGCACTCAAGTGAGTTCTTGGACTGATGTTATGAGAATGCACCGTGCCATGTTGCTGAGAACTGGAGGAGGGGGGCAGTCTGCTCTTGGAGATCGCAGGCTGCATAGTGGAGATGGGTTGGCTTGGGTTTGACAAGAGAGCTGAGTTAGAAGTCTGGTATGTGGGGTGTCCTCTCTGGGAGCAAGCCCGCCTAGACCAGCAGGAGGAATGGGGGGCCATTGCACAGGTGGTAGTGTGAAAGAGCTTCAGCCAGGTATTGTGACATCTGTAAGCTTCAGTTCTCTCATTGACTAAGTGGGAATCCTCCTTCACAAGGTCCTCATGAGGATTAAGTGTTGTGATTCATAGTCACTACTCATTAGGTGTTTAATTTTGAAAAGTAGAAAGGTGCTTTTAAAATGAGAGGCACCATCCATTAAAAGATGACTTCAGTAACCTTATCCCAGCAGCAGCCTCTCACCCCCAGAATTTTAAGCTAAAGTACAAAAGCCCAAGGAATCATTAGTATGGCATAAGATACTATATTTCAGTCACGTTGTCCTGTATTGCATCCCAGAAGTAATTAATGGTAACAGAGGGATAAATACTGGTGTTGTGAAGTGATCGCTTTGTTGTTCACATTAAAGAATTTATGTAAATTCTCACCAGCTCTCTTCCTCCAAGTTAATTTTGTTTGGGGCACATCGATTCAGCATTTCTGATCTTTATTTTCATGATCTGTAAATATGAAGCTGATGATTTCCTAGACAGTATTTTGTTGATTTGCAGTAGCGCTGTTTCTACATTTAAAATAAAATAACTTTTAATTGTGCAGTCATCATTTGGATAGCCTGAAGGCTGCTTTCAATAGTGTTTTGCCTGGGTTTGTGACTATAAGCTAGAAGCATGAAAATCCTTTATCAACCAATACAAAAGAACATTTACACACTTTTAGTTCATTTCAGCAAACATGGCTTACCCACCTAGGTGTTCCCAGTGTGAAAGGGATTGATACCTGGCCTCCTGCAGCTGCTGAGGGCCCCTAGGGGTTCTGAGCCTGTAGTGCAGTGGACAGCTGGAGCACCGTCTGTGACCCGTGTAGGGGATAGAATTAATAAGGCCACCAAAGAGATACATTGCGACTTTTTTCCTCCTGCAAAGTAAGCTTCATTTTGAGTTCTAAATACTATCTCTTCTCCATAGTAAAAATAATTTGAAGTTAATCTTATGTATACACTCAATTAAACTTTACTGTGAATAAGTTTTAGTCAGTGTCATTTCTGTCCTCTTCTTGGAACTTTTTAATCTCTGTGATTTTACTTTTTCCTTTTTGCTAAAAGATTTTGTTATGTAGCAGAAAGGAAGACAATGGTTAGGGAAGGACGCTAAAATCGTTAGACTTGTTCATTGATGATCTGTTTGTTCATAGATTTGAACCTTATTTTATTGAATAAATATTTAAATACCTATTTTAGTCCAGACACTATTAGACGCACTCTGTCTGTATCGATGGCCCGCATAAAGAGCACCACTCTTGAGCTCATAGTCTAGCTGGGAGGGTCACAAAATGAAAATCCAGCACAGTAAGTAAATTATAATGTATGTTGGAGTGTGAGGTGTGTTCAGGAAAAATAAGTGGAGTGGGGAAAAGAGGACTTGGGAGGCAGGATGAAATAATATAAAGGATGGTCAAAATAGATCTTGTTGAAGAGATGCGACTTATTCTGAGTTGAAGGAGTGATGCAGTTACCCACACAGGTATCTAGGAGGAGAGCTTTTCAGGCAGAGGTACAGCCAGAACAGAGGTCTGGGCTGGGGCTGGGCTTAGCAGGTTGAGAAACAGCAAGGAGGTACTGTGGTTGGATTTAAGGGGATTGTAGTAGAAAGGGAGGTAACAGAAAGTGAACGTATAAAGCCTTGTGGGTCATTGTTAGGACTTAGAAGTACATGCAAGACAGAAGACATTGCAGATTTTGAGCCAAGAGGTGACATCCAACTGGACATTTTAATAGACTAGCTCACATATTGTATGAAAATACAATGCATGGGAGACAGGAGCAGATATGAGCAGGGAGGCAGTAATCTCCAGTCATCTGGGTGAGCACTGAGGATATGGAGGTGGTGAGGAGGGGGTCTCACCCAAAATGTATGGTAAAGGTAGAATCAGGGTTTTCTGAGGGACTGGATGTGGCCTGTAAGAGAAGGGAGTCATTTTGACTCCACAGATTTTGGCCTGACCAACAATAAAAATTGCTGGCTACAAGGGTGGGATGAACCACCAGGACTTTAGTCCTCTTAGATAGATTGGGTTCTTGCATTCCATCCACATCCCCCACACCCAGCACAAGCACAAACAGCCACATCCCAGATGGTGTCCTCTTCCCCAGGTGTCCCACTTGGAGCCTGGTCCTTTTCTGAGTAATCATCGGATACACTGCTTGGTTATTGGCTAGTGTGTGGGGGTCATGTTTTTGTGATCTGCATTGTATAGCTGTACTAATTTATACATGCCTAATAAGTACTTAATGAATGCTGTTGAATTAATGAAGTAGGTGCTCAATAACTACTTCATGATTTGATTTTGAAATAGATGTCTTCAGAAATTTAGAGAATACTTTGGTTTTCTGTTTTTATGGTGATGAATAACAATTTAAAAATGTACAGGAAATAAGAATAGGATCTGGATATATTTTATGGATGAAGTCATTAATATGTGAATGGTTTAAAAGTCTTAGACTTAACATGTAAAGTGACTTTGCAAAATTCATTGGAGAAAGGAGGGGAAGTTTGAAAATGTTTTACATGCCAGAGAATTCATATTACATATCTTATGATATCTTTTTATTTTGAGTTCTTATTTTGTGCATATATACAGTATACACACACACACACACACACACACACTTCTTTTCTCCTTGGTAAACTTTAATTATACTTTTATTGTGGTCCTTTTTGCTTAACTCAGAACAAGATCCAGAGATAGTGCATTTACTTAGTTAATTGTCTTGGATACACACAGATGCTGACCTTAGTTGTTGAGCAGGAAGTTCCTGTCCTCAGGAGAATGCAGTGCTGGGAGGTATGTGTGTACACAGAATTGAGATAAAGGTAGGTTTAACTCAGTGCTGAGAATAAGAAAGCACATAGGAGTCCAGAAGATAGGGAGGCATTGTTTCTGTTAGAGGTTTGGGTGGGCAGGTAGCATTTGATTCCCACTTAGAATGATGGCCACATTTGATTTTTAGAGAAACATAGATAGCAAGGGAAGTACACTCCTAGTCTTGGACATTGATTAGGATAGGTTTGATAAGCTTTCAATCCTTGCTGTGTGGGTTCCCAGGATTCAGGTCAATAAGGAAGACTGACTAGCTTCAACATATATTGTGGCATACGCAGCTGTGGACAAATGCCATGATGTAAAGTAGGGTAGAGGAAGGTGTAATTAAGTATGAGGAGTAGGTCAACTCAGGAGTAGTTTCTTTCGGTCTCCGTCTAACAAGAGTTTTGAAAACAGCTGGACTGGATTTTTTCCAACCAGTCAGAGCAGGGGCAGGGCATTCCAGATTGAAGAAACCATGTGTACAGAAATCCAAGGCTCAATTCTGGCCACCTCAGAATCAGTTGGGGAATGATTACAAGTGTAAATTGGGGTCCACGCTGGATATGGATATGGTGAATCTGAATGTCAGGATGATGTTGCCTGGATGTTGTGTGGTCTTCAAAAAAGTACTTCATGTGCTTTTTAATGTACTGGAGGACATTAAGTAACCTGCAGAAAAGGGACTGTAGACCACCAGCGAACATTCTTGGAGACGGTTTGGGACAAGGGTCTGCAGACTGTAACTTGAAGGCCAGATTCACCTAGGCACCTGTTTGTGGCACTTGAGCTAGGGATGGTTTTTATATTTTAAAATAATTTTGTTTTTAAAACAGTTATGAAGTACCTACATAACAGCCTTGATTTTTACCTGTTGATCTGCAAAGTATTTACTATCTGGTCCTTAAAATGTTTGCTGACTCTTGAATTGGTGAATAGACAGGTTAGTGGGATGGGAATATGAGAGGTGACAGTAGTGGCCATTTATTATTGAGCACTTACTATGTATTCATCAGTATCCTAGGCACAATATTTGCATTATGTCTTGATGCTGGGCAATAATGAGTATGACAGCAAAGTGGTTTATGAGAAGACACAAACCATGTGGGTTTGCATTCCTGTCAGCTTCACTTACGGACTTACCTTCCCTAAGCCTCAGGGTTTTTTTTTTTTTTTTTTTTTTTTTTTTGTTTTTTTTTTTTTTTTTGTCTTTTTGAGACAAGGTTTCACTGTGCAGTTTAGGCTGGCTTTGAATTCACTTTGTAGTCCAGATTGGCCTAAAACTTGCAGTGATCCTCCCACCTTAGCCTCCCGAGTGTTGGGATTATAGGTGTGTGCTACCACATCAGCCTCCGTTTCTTCTGTGTAATACAGAATAATTTTTTTAATGGTTTTAGTGTTGAATGTTTTTAAATTTTACTTATTAGCTATGAGTTTCCTAGTACTGCTGAAACCAATCACCACAAACCGAGCAGTTTAAAAAAAAGATTTATTCTCTTAAAAGTTCTGGAGATTAGCAAGTCTGAAGTGAAGGTGTTGGCAGGGCCACACTCCCTCTGAAGGCTTTAGGAGAGCCCCCTTTTACCACTGCTAGGTCCTGGGGTGCTGGCCATCCTTGGGGGTACCTACAGGTGTATCACTCTAACCTCTGCCTCTGTTGTCCCGTGCCAGTCTCCCTGTGTTTCTGGCTTTTTATCTTCTGTTTTGTAAGAACACTCATGTTAGATTTAGGGCCTACCCTAAATCTAATGACTGTGCCTCAACTAATTGCATACGCAGTAATTCTGTTTTAAAATAAAGGCATAACTGCAGATTCCAAATAGATAGGAATTTTGGGGGCTACTATTTAACCCAGTAGTTACTGACTCCCCTGAAAGGAATATTATCCCCTTTTGGTGGCTGAGGGAAGTTAGGTGATTTCTTGGAACACAGCTAAAAAGAAGAGTCAGGATTTGCGACTTGGGACTGGTGCTTCTTACCCCGCAATAAGTAACATGCTTTTAGAAAAGTTGATTTTTCTCTGTAAGCAATTGTTAAACTCAAGTGTGATATTTTAATTATATTCAAAATGCTAACATTTTGAGGCCTTACTGTGTGCCAGACATGGTGCTTCTTGTTTTATATTTGCTTAAACCTTCTGGGAGCTTTTGAGGTAAACACTGTTATTACACCTCCTTTGCAGACAGAACAGAGTCACAGAATCTTAAGCTTGGAGTTCTTAGCAGCATCCTCCCACATATGTGGTCTGGCTCCCAAGGAAGGACTTCAGGAAGGCCCTCCTACTGGGCGTATGCGGATGGGAGGACGCTGTTAGGGTAGTGCAGGCAAGTGGTTGACTTCAGAAAGGAGCAGGTGAATTTGAGACACCTGCTAGATAGAATGGCAGGACTTGGTGAGATGCCGGCTGTCTGGAGGAATCTAGTGTTACTTTGGGTTTTAGGTTTGGATTATAAAAAATAGTAAAGCCACTAGTAGAAGTAGGCAGGGTAAAAAGAGGAGCAGAGTTAGAAAAAGAAGGACCAATACTGAAGGGAGTTTTAGGACATCCTATTTTCTGGGCCCTTTATTGTTTTAATTAAAGGTCAAACCTTTGTTTCTTTGTTCCAGGAAGATAAAAGGATGCCCAGGCTAAAATGTCTTAAATAGATCTGCTAACTGGAGAAGCCCTACCACACAGGGCGAGGCCAGAGCATGAAGTGGCACCAGCTCTTGACAAGAGCTACTAGGGAGCTGTGAGCTGCATACCCCGAGCCAGGGCTTTCCAGGACTTGTAACTAAATACCTATGGTCTGCAGCATGACATTTTAAACTAAGACATCAGCGAGGGTCATGTTTTAAGACTTCTGTTTTTTGTGTATTTTAAAACAATGTATTTCTAGGTGCTTCACTTAATCTCTTGTTGATTATTTTATGATCGTCTAGATACAGCCAGTTTCTCACAGCCACTAGGTTCCTGGTTCTTTCCAGATACAGAAAGCACGAAAAATTCCAGGGGAGGGAGGTCTTAAGTTTAAAACAGCTCATTTAGGAATTATCTCCAAAGCCTGGGGATCATCAAGTACTGTGAGGTGCCAGCCAATGTGATCCAGTGGGCAGCACTAAGGAAAACAGGAACACGTGAGCTCCCTGTCAGTCGGTGTCCCCATAGCTTGTGATTAGAACTTCACTTCCAAAGTAGACATTATTTGGGGAAAGTACTTGAAAGCAAGAAGTGTACTCTTTGAAATTACTCTTCTAACTAGTGTAAACTACAGTCCTCTCTGACGCCTTCACAGCCCTGGCTCCTGGAAGGCCCTGGCTGCGACCATGGCATGCACCTCATAGATCCTGGTGTCTGTTGTCAACAGTTGGTGCCTTTTTCCCTTTCTGCCTGGGGCGGGCAGGAAGTGTCTTTTTTGCAGCTTGTATTTAGGTGTTTTTGCTTTTGCCTAGGCTTCCCCTTTATCTTCCTAGAACAAAAGAAATGAAAGTTTTAAATTTTGTTAAAAGTAGTTTCCAAAGTTCACTCTTGTCTTTAGAATAACTGTTTGTTGTATATAAAGGGAAAACCCAAAGTGCCAGCAGCTTATAAACATCTGATGCTGCTTTATTAAGATTCTATGAGTATAAAATATTAAAGAACCAATACTTGTCTTTGTTTTCCTGTGCTTGGGTTTTAATTTAAAGTCTTCATCTGTATTTGCTTACCGTTGTGTCTAAATACATTGTGTCTTAAAACTATCACTATACTAATTGAATAACCCTTAATTTTCTTTTCTATTTTTGATGCTGGGGATTCAATGTACAGCTTTGTGCATGCTAAATATAGGCTTTACCAGTAAAGTACACTCCCAACACATTTGATAATTATAAACTGCAACACAAGAACCTTTATATATATAAATTTCCAGGATGAACAGCTTGTTTCACCAAATAAGCCACATCATATGATTTGGCTTTTCATTTCTGGAACAAGGTGATCTATGTGAATATATATGCATACCGAGTAAAATTAATCATTTTTAAAGGTATTTACACTTGTGAATGTTTTCATTCATACTGAATGTCATTCTGTTCTTAGACATTAATTAGGTGGTTGTTGAATGAAGCTATAAGAGCTTCTTATCCAGGACATAGCAAAGTTTTTATCAAAACAAACTGCTTATTATATCTTCAGGACCAAACCAAGCATAGAGCCCTGAAATCTTTAAATGATTTATGTTTTTCATCAAAAAGCAGCTAGGTTTTTCTGCAGTTTATTCGCCTTATCTTGACCCTTTTCCTTCTTTTTTAAAGTGGCTAAGTTCTCTGTCGTTTATTACAGTTATGAATTGAAAATAAAGTTTAAGTTAATTTATCTTTGAATTTTGATAGTTCTTAGTCCTGGGGGCTTTTTTTTCCCTTCAAAACATTGCTTTCGTTGGCTGAAAGTCAGTATGTGCATCTTCCTTGTTACTGTGGTCCCAGCCTGGAGCCCACTTAGTACAACGTGGTGCAGGAATAGAATTCTCAGGACCCAGAAGGGGTTTTGGCTCATGCATCCCTGAGATGTGAGCTACCCAGGGGCCTGGCATGCACTGCTTGTTGAGGCTGAATTTTGGAGTTTGAGATCTCTGTGGGCCAGGCTGTTTCCATTGGGCCAGGTACAAGGGAACTATCTGAGTTGGCCAGATCAGGTTTGCATGAAGCTGACCACCATCGTAGCTTTATTTAGTTTCTCAGAATTTCACTTTGTACTTCTGAAAATGATGATGATGATTGCTTCCCTTTTGGGGTCAAAGAAGAGAAAATGAGACGTGCAAAGTACAAGCCACTGGCATGTACAGAGCAGGTGGTTCCATGTGACTGTCACCTGGGAGCACCGCCATCTCACTTCTTTGAATTGGGTGGATGTTAGGCTGTTTTTTGGAGACATTTTACTCAAAAGACTATCACAAAGTACAGCGGTAGGGTACAGAAAAGGTTATCAAGTGGGTGGAGACCAAAAGGGAGGAAGGAAAGTGAAGATGGGCGAGTTAATAGGGAGCTAGCAGGAGTTTGACATACAGATATTATGGTAAGAGGATTAAAATGAATTCGGCCATACTGGCCAAATTAGCATTTTCTTTCCACATTTCACATGTACATGGGAATGAAGAAAAGAGAGCTACACCCAAGACAAGCAGTTGCCACTTAGCTGTCCCCATGCCCTTCAGCCTGTCTCCTGAGTGTCCCTCATACCAGGGCTTTGGGTTTTCTGGGGAAAGGTCTTAGAGAGAATGAAAATCTACTTGATGTTCTTGGCACATTCACTATTTCAGAATTGAATAAAGTGCTTTTTTAAAGGGAGAAAACATAGTCTTTGGATCCATGTTGCTTAGTGACTGGACCTTTTGTGTAAGTGGTTTTAGGAGAGACAAAACACATTGAGAAGAGGAGATGTGGGTGAGCAAAGGAAGGCAGAATTGAGGGGCAGAAGCTGATCCAGTGGGGTTAGCAGAAGTCCCGCTATGCATTAAGAGGAAAAATTGGAAGGGACAAGCAACTTTCTTAAAAGGAGCATGGTGCTGCCCTGGCTAAAATGCCTGAAGCAGTACCGCATGTGAGGATTTTTCTCTGTCTCATTTTGCTGGGTCAGAGCTTGCCAGGAAAGTTGGTTTTCCTTGCAAATCAGAAGTAGAGGACCATGAAACAGTACAGTTTGGTGGAGCGCACGTGCATTTGCTGGTGTGCTTGTTTATTTAGTTCAACCTGCAGTGGGCTTTCAATAGGTGACAATAGAGCACCACTACTCTTGTTTTAGGGAAAAACAAAATAAGAATGTGACATTGAAATGCTTCTTAGCCGGGCGTGGTGGCGCACGCCTTTAATCCCAGCACTGGGGAGGCTGAGGTAGGAGGAGCGTTGTGAGTTTGAGGCCAGCTTGGGCTACAACGCGAGCACAAAGCCGACCTGAGCTATGTAGTGCAACCCTGCCTCAAAAAACTAGGGCCGAGAGTTTGGCTCAGTGGCTTAAGCATCTGCCTGGCAGGCACAAGGTTGTGAGTTTGAGCCCCGGTGCCGCAAAAAAAAAAAAAAAAAAAAATGCTTCTTAAACATTAGTTTTTATTGATAGAAATAGTTTAATAACATGCTGTGTAAATAATGTAGTACTTTAGTCCATGGGTTCAACTTCTTGGATCATAACTTATAAAATGAAGTTTTTTAAAGTTTGAGCCATTTAAGGTAGTAATATTAATGAATTTTGTCAAATCTTTTTCTCAATTGTTTTTTATTCATTGCAAGCATGAATTATATAATCTTCCTAAAATTGAGTACATATGTACTATAAACAAAGACAGCTATTTCCTGCTGTACTCTTTCCAGCCTCAGCGTACTATAAAGCTATTCAAGATGGCTTACACTGCAAAGAGACAAAGAGAAAAGGTAGGCGAAGTATGGCATTGAATTTAGGATCTTAGATTTATGTGGAGATGGTTTGGTGATAGAGAAGTAGAACTAAGTGCCTTCAAGCCTGGGCAATTGCAGTAACTATGAAAATGAACTGTGTTAGGGATTTTGCATGGACAGAATCTGCATTGGACTTAGGACATTTTGATAGTGACAGGTTCTAAAGCAAAGTAAAAACATGGGTTTAGATTTCCTTTTATATCTCAATCTGTGGAAACAGAAGGGCCCCTGACAACACTGTACCTTATGGAAAGGACAGTTCAAAGGGTTGAAGGATTAATGGGTAGGTGGGGCCAGTGGGTTGTTTGTCACAAATTAGCTGTGTCACTTAGGACAAATGACTTAGTGTCTTGCTTGTAAGATTCCAAGAATCGTACCAAAAACTCTTCAGAGGCGCTTTCAGCTTTCTCAAAGTAAATACCTCCAGGCTCCAGATGTGCCTTTCTAACTTAAAGATCAGCTGGAGGGAGTCTTGTCAGGCTAGAAGCTCCTGAGAATTCAGGGCTCCCTCTCCTTTCAGAATAATCTCAGGGTTATCCATTTCTTGGTTGGAAAATTTGCTATCCTGTGGAGGAATCCTAATAATTCATCAAACTAATTTAATAATTAAATCGAGTACTCAACTGAAGTGTTCCTCTCAACACATAAACTTAATGAGAGACCTTGTCTCTGTCCCTTCTGCCTCCTTCACAGAGGTCCCCAGGGGGAGGAAGACTTGGCGTGGTGCACAGGCTGGCCTGGTGTCCTGTAGGGCAGCTTGCCATACTTTCTCCTGCTGGGCTGTGGCTGAAGTATATTGCTTCCTTTTGCATAATACCTTTTCCTGTACTTCAAGAACGTGTCAAGGATTTGTTTCCAGTAATGTAACTTGGGGTGGTTACACTACTTTATTTATTTTTTTGAATTTTTATTTATTTATTTTTTCAGTCGCACTACTGTATGTGTTATCTTACTGAAAATGGTATTTTCTTCTGAATGAGAAATGTTCCTGTCTTTTAAAAAGGATATATTCACTGTGCCCTATACTAAAGTCCTGTCTTGATAATAAAGTCTCCATCTGCCTATAGTATTCCAGATGCAGCTAGGTAATGCCTGTCTGTTAGCCCAGAGAACAATGCTATAGCTATATTCTTATATCCCTTTTATAAAAATCTTTTTCCCTCTGATCATCCCTATATATTATTGTTATTTTTTTAAATACTGCCCTAGCCATGAGTATCATGGGACCTTTTGTTTATTCTCACAGTGTAGCTTTGGACCTTGGGCTTCATTGTTTAATTTCTCCTTCTTATTCTTTTATTTCCCTTTTCAGTTTTGAAAGCAGTTTGGCAGTAATGATGTTTGTAAGAGGCTGGGGACTGGCAGGAAACTGGTTCCTTCTAAATTAGCACCACTTACAAAGTAGAGCTTTTGAAACCTTTGCCTGGATTCCATGATAAAAATGTGTGGTCCCTTTGTTGTTTAAATTCTGGGCAGTGTTTTCAGCTTTTGTTTTACTCTCCTCTGGGTTTTTTTTTTTTTTTTTTTTAAATGCAGTATAGCTGAGAGAAAGCTCCACAGCCACTGTAATGTTGTATCGTAGCCCTGCATCTGGTTGTATTATTCCTCTGCGGTTGTTCTGAAGCCACTATAAATTAATTTTTAAAACTGTCCTAGAAGTGGCAATTTTGGCCCAATAGTTTTCACCCCTTACATTGCTAAACTTGAATGAAAATGTTGCAACCTCTGCCTTTCCTGCGGTATTTACATGTTTAAATATGAAAAGATATGAAGTGTAAAAACGTGAAGATGAATCCCAGTTTGAGAATTATCAGATCAACAGCTATGTCTGCAACAAGACCCAAATTCAAGTTCCAATAGTAGTACTATTTCACTTCTTACCAATGCTTATACTTTCATTTCTATTGGAAAGATACTCTGGTGTATATTCAGAGATTTGCAGTAAGTGGGTAGGTAGAGGTGGGGCAGTAAGAAGTTTCTTGGGAACCCTGAAAAGTAGCTGTGTCATACCCTTGATACTGCCAATGTGCATAGTGTTGGTGTTTAAAAGATGTCACATTTATTTCTGTTTATTCCCCATCAGTAAACTAGTAAATTCACTTCTGTAATCTTTTTCATAGGAAGGACAACATGTTACACACTTACAATTTGTTAAAATATTTAGGAAAAACTATGTAATTGAAGAGTTGTCATTTTTTTTTTTGAAAAATGACTTTTTTGTAAAAAATACATATAATCATCTTGCTGTCTTTTGAAGGTGGATCTGGCAGAAAGTCAAGTTAACCAGATATCAGTTAAAGGTGTCTTTTTCATCTTTTTTTTAAAATTTTGCTCTAAATCTTGGAGGCAGTTTTCTGGACACATAACCTTTCGTGATTAAACACAACTCTCACTGTCCTAGCAGTTTGTATATTGGCAGAACCTATTTAATACAATGTGCTGTTTTATATAGGTTCTTAATTGTTTCAGACTTGTATACCTTATCACCTCAGATAATTTGAGCACCTTAAATTGGATCTTGTCTTTTATTCAAACACATCTCCTCTCCTGTAAATGAGTCAAACTGAAATTATTGTTCGAGTGCTTACTCTTACAAATGGTTTGTTATGTTTGTAAAGTTTTTTCTTTTTTTTTTTTTTTTTTTGCTGTGATATCTAGCCACACAAAAATAGAGCCAAAGCCCATATTTCATAAAGGAATCAGATGTTACATTTTTGGTAGTTCACAGTTTATATCATCTTCCAATAGGATCTAAGTAGATAGATGGAAGGAAGGAAGAAGGTGAGGGAGGAAAGGGAGAGAAAATGAGAAGAAAAGAGGGAACTCGTTTTTCAGTCTTAAGTTTGGGCTTAGATTTTCAGAATAATGAAGTTTGTGCTTCTTTAATAATACTTTTAATAATATGACAATCATATTATTAAAAAAAGAAAGTTGTGCTTCTTATAAATATTAAAGGATTTTACAATGTGTAGTTAATTGAATGAGATTAGTAAGATTCCAGGGGGAAATTTTCAAATCTAGTTTCTTTTTCACATTTCCAATGCCTTCTGAATTACTTGTTTTAAAAAATAGGAAAGTTATAAGGAATGCGAGAAAGGAGAGATGGGGAGGCCCAGGTGGCAGAGGGAGTGGCAGGGCTGGCCACCAGGAGGAAGGACAGATAGCCACTCATCCTCTGGGACTTGGCCTTCATCATAGCACCACTTGTTATCTTGCCTGTTTAGGCATCAGTTTCTTTTCCATACGTTTGTAGTATTTGCTTTGAAGTCAGGTAGGCATTCAGATTCCATCTTTTATCTCATCCTCTTACTGGGTTACCTGGATGACTTTCAGGCTCAAAGAGATTGAGTAACTTCCTCCTAGAACACACAAGAGTAATACCTATTGTGAATCTTGATGAGGGTTAGACACTCCATGAAAGTGTCTAGCATATATTATGAGTGTTTTGTCTTATATACAGTAGTTAGGATTAAACACAGGGCCTTTGTACTAAGCTACATCCCCAGCCTTTTTTAATTTTTTGAGTCAGGTTCTTACTAAGTTGCTAAGCTACCTGGACTGGGTTTGCACTTGAGAGCCACCTTTTTCAGCTTTCCAGAGTGTTAGGATTACAGGTGTGCACCACCGCACCCAACATGTATAACTGTGTTTGGTAGCTACTGTTACTGTCTGTGTTTTGCTGTTCCCCTACCTTTCCCCCAACCCCCAGCTCCCTACCATCTTTAGGACAGTGTAACAGGCCCCCTGAATGTCTGTTTTCCTGTTACAACAAATTCACATGTTGTTTTGGGGAAAGGAATATCCCACGCAAAATTAGGTACTTTGTGGTCCCACTTTACATTGTGTCCAGGTGGGAGATGCCTTGTCGTGCGGCTTCCTTGCGAACTTACGGGGGCTGGGGCCCCAGCTTCATATATCCGCCTCATAGTTCTTGTTCTGTGAGGCCCTCTGTAAATGAATTAAAGCTCTTCTCCCAGAGCCCAACTTTTTCAGAGCTTTAAAAATAGCAGTATTGTATTATTTACCTCATAGATTTATACTAGGAAGAAAAAATGAATCTTAAATTTTTCCTTTGTTCTTTAGTATCTACAGTTGGAAAACTTAAAGGTACTAAAAGCCTGCCACAGGGTCCTTGGGTCCTTAATTATTAGCTTGTTATAAAGATGACTGCAGACATAAGTTGTGAAATCCTCAAAGTTGTTCATTTGTTAAATTGGTTGTTACATCTGCAACACTATATAGTAGAATATAATTTCTAAACATACTGTCATCTACCTTGGTGTTTGACAAGCTGCAGTTTAGTTGACACTGATTTCAGAGTGTCTTGCTGCCGGACAGCGTTCTCTGTGGTGCGAGCCCCACTCTAATCACAGCAAGGAGCACTTGCGGGGTGTTACAGTGCACCTCTCAGCATCCGAGCAGGTGGCACCTTGCATGCTTATCCTTAGTGTTCGAACCTTACCTGTGGCTTTCTCAGATACCTGGGATCAAATCAGATGAGAAAAAAGCATTAGTCATGTCACCTAAGACTTTTCCCTTCTAATTTTCTTCTCATTCTCTTTTAAAAACATTTTTTAGACATGCTTCATAATTTCATATTCTCAGTTGTGTTTTTGAGATTTTTTTTCCTTCAGTCCCGCTTCCTGTAAGTCTCCTAGTCTTTTCACCTTGAATTTCTGTATAAAAATGTGAAACTTACATAAATATAATAAAGATAACGTGTTACAAGAACTTATTTTTTCTTTTTGGTGGGGAGAAGTTCTTTTGAGAAAATACAGAATAGGCACATTTTAGTGCTTTATTGTTATTGTCAGTCATAGAAGAAATGCTAAAAGTAAGTGACCTTGAGACTGACATTTTAGCCTTTAAGGCGGGCCTCTCCCAGGAGCCCTGTGGACTGAATGGGTCTCCTCTGACTGGCAGGGTGGAAGGTCCTGTATGCCAGGCCTTTGTGCCCCTGCCCTGTGGCTCTGTCCTCCCTGCCCCAGAGTCTGTTCCTTTTCACATAAAAATCTCATTTCGAATAAATGCATGACAGCAGATGTGTGGGTGTGTACATGCCTACACAAGTAGATGCTTATCTATACAAAATTTGTTATTAGTAGTTTTAAAGGTCTCAGGTCATTGTTTTATTTTTGTTGTTGATTCTGAGAGAGGTCTCACTGTAGTTCAGGCTGGTCTCACTGCAGTCCTCCTCCTCAGTGGTGGGATTACAGGCATGGACCACCATCCCTAACTATTTCTTAGGTCTCTGAACTTTGCGAAAAAAAGCATATTGTTTTACCTATAATGGTTTTATTTAATAATAGTTCATTCTGTATTGTTTTTGCAAGAGATCCGAAGACACTTAGGTGTGGGGCAGTTTCCTTTGTTACCACAGGTAAAACTGAACATTTGTAAAGCAAAGTGTGTTTGCTTCCTGACTTCCTAAACAGGCAGCCTTTTTCACTCAGGAGTGCCTCTTCCCAGACTACCAGGCCATGTCCTTAGTATAATGAATAATAGATGCAGTCAGGATTTCTGAATTCTTAAGCTGGCTGTGTTAGGTAATCTGAGGAATATCATGACTCATTCCCAGGGACCCATGAATTTCCTACTGCCAAACATCCCCCAGCCTTTTGTGTATTCATATGACAGTGTGTTTCCTGGGGAGGGTTCCCCCTCATGTGGCACCTGCCGTATGACCAGTCTCCCAACTTCACCCCTGTAGTACCCTCTGGGAGCAGTTCTTGAGGAGAAGCTACCACCCGTGTGGCATGCTTTCGAAGTCATCATTAGGGCAGACTATGCCTGTAGTTCTTAAAATATGATGAATTTTAGTTGTTCAAGTCCTTGGTACTCCCAGGGTAAGTGTTCTTATAGAGGAGGAGTTAAGGACCAGGCATGTGTGTGTAATTCCTTGCTAGGTACTTGAACTCAGTATGTACACAGGATGAACCAGGCATGGGCCGGGCCAGCCCTAATGAGGGCAGCCTTTAATTTTATACCTGCAGCATTGCTAAACAGCCTCCACTACCAAAGCATCGTTTCCAGAAGATAACCTGAGTTGGTACTAACAATTCAGAGCCTGGTTCTGAAATCTTACACAATCATTCTACTTTTAAGGAAGTAGGTTTGCATATTTTCTGGGGTATTATTTTTATATATAATTGTCTTAATGTGTTGATATAGTGGTCTCACATATTTTAAGCATGTGAAAACTGGTTAGTTTCTTGGTTTGTCTTTTCAAGTAGAATTCTTTGCCGTGTATTATTTGTTAAGAATAATGTTTCTCAAGAAATAGCATAAATATTTGGCCAATATGGCAAGTGCTAGTATTTGATAAAGTGAAATTGTAACAATGGAAATGCTTTCAGAAACACTATCAGAATTTTTTTTTTACATGAGTGATTACACCATTTTAAAAACTCCAGTTCAACAAGTTTAAAATAGTTTAGGCAAGTGTTTGTAGTACCCAAGATTCTGTGTAATATGTGGCTATATTATTAAGATACATATATGTACTTTAATTAATAATTATTATTTTTAACTACAGGAGCTCTTACCAAAGTAAAGGAGAGTAGGCGACATGTGGAAGAAGGAAAGATGGAGGTCCAAAAGGCTGATGGCATTCAAGATCGCTGTAACACTATTTCTTTTGCTACTTTGGCTGAAATTCACCATTTCCATCAAATTCGAGTAAGAGACTTTAAATCACAGATGCAACATTTCTTACAGCAACAAATAATATTTTTCCAAAAAGTAACGCAGAAGTTGGAAGAAGCTCTTCACAAATATGATAGTGTTTAATAACTGGACATTGAATTGTGGACTCCTTTTCAGTTCAAGGATAATTTCTACAGCATAATAAAAACTGCTATCAAAGAACTATTGCCAACTATCAGTGGTGGTACAAGGATGGTTTTGTGTTCAACTGCAACTCAGCTGAATATATAATTATGTAGACGAGAAACAGTTAATATGGTTATATAATAGAAACAGTACCACACATTGTAACTAAATTATACTATGTATGCCTACACTACCATTGTAACTTTTGGAATAATGATTATACTATTTGCCTTATTGCTTTTTGAAGTATGGGTATTTTAGTGCATACTTTGTAGACCTCAAAACCCACAAAGGGTCTCAAAGAAGCTGGCTGGGTAAAGCCTGCTATGGATGCCTTTTTACTCTCATAGATTGGGATTACCTAAATTCAACCTATTCTCTGTTTACAAACTCCAACTAGAGCAGCTATGCGACTTTGTGCCTTTAGACTCTTGGTTTTCATTTCTACTCCTGCCCCACTTTTAAGTAAGCCCCAGATTTTCTGATCAAAAGAGTGAAAGTTCAGTGCATTTGATGACAAACTGATGATAGCCTCATGTTGTGGGGGGTGGCGTAGCAGGAAGATCAGTCATCATCAATTTGCACAGCAAGTATTATCTCCTGGTTAAGATGCTGGTGAGTGCAGAAGAGTGAAACTCATTCTTATCCTTGGATATGAAGTCTGTTGGGGAAGAGACGGTGCACTATATTCTCTTAGTTGTTACAGTAGCATAGCCTCTTCACACAGGTGTCCTGAAAACCAGGTGTGAAGATTTCAGCAAACATGTCTTATAACGTGGAAAAGGAGGAGTCTGATCAATCAGGGGATACAGGTACAGAATCAACAACACACACTCTATTTTAGTTCTTAGGAGGATTTTCTTTTTTTCTAGCTTGAAGATTTTCTTTTAAAACTCAGTTTTTTTGTTTTTAAATGGATCTACACTGTTAACTGATTGAGACTCCACTGTGATTCACTCGTTTACGTAATCAAAAACTTTTCAGGGATGTCTGTAAATTTCAGTGTTATACGTGATGAAAAGTGGTGTTGGTTGATCTAAGGAGGGACCAGAAATAATTTCTACTATTCCAATACTGAAGGAAAAATGACTGATTTATACTGTGTTTTAAAAAAAGAAAATATTGATAAGCCCACCCCAAGACCACCTAACCTTAAAGAAATTATTTTAAATATATTCTTTTATTATTACGAGGGAAATACATATGACTAAAACATACCAAAAAGATTCAAAAGCAGCTTCCTTTAAAAAGCACAAAGAGGTTCTGGCTTGAAATGCTGAAATCTCAATGTTTTTATAGTTGCTGAGCTAAATAATGTGATTCTTGAGTTTACGGATTTAAAAACTCACTGAAAGGTTAAAGTATCTACTGTTTTTATGAAGTCACACTTACACTGCCTCAGAAATCCATGGTAGCACGGAAGTAAAGAGGTCAGTTTGTACTAGTGGTGAGTCACAATATTTAAAGAAAAGGGTCAGTTTGCAGAAAGTCATAAGAAAAGGTTATTAGAGTAATTACTCAACAACATAGTTACTCTCTAAAAAGTAATCACATATGGGTTGAATTTTTAAGATCATAATATAATTTTGATCTTTGGTCAAAACTCGGTACCTTAGAGTATGTAGAGCCAGATATAACACCATGTGGCTTTGTCTCTACCACAGAGATGTAGAATATCTCCAAATTCATTATTCTCTAAAAAGTTAACTTTTTCTTGTTGATTGCAAAGTGCTGTTTATAAACAAAGCCCATATATATGAAATATTAATTTTATTTCAGAAGTTTGAAGGTTATAATTATAGCATTTTAGTTTGGTCTGTATTGGACAAATAAGCACTATACTTTTCCAATTAATTTAAAGTCACATTTATTTGCCTCTTTATTTTAATGATGGTTTGATTTTTTTTTTAAAGTAAAATCACTAGGCTTGTGCAATGGTAGCATGGAAGTTATCTGAGGTGTCTTGTATGATTGTGCTTTAGCCTGGGTGGAAATAGCTTAAATTATAAAAACTAAAGATTAAAGTACAAGGAGGTATAAGTTCATGCTGCCCACTTCTAAGAGAACATTCGTTCTTCATAACTGATTAACATTATGCCACTGATTCATAGGGGGTTTAAATTAATTCTTTGGGTTAGAACACCAGAAATATTAGTGTCCATTTTCATCTAAGATCTTTATTCTCTTAACGTTCTTGGTCCTGTTGAAACATTTCAGTATATAAAAAATACTGCAATGTTAATATCCAAGAGAAAAGCCATTATCATGTGTATACTGGTCATCACGATCAGTGTGGTACAGTTTTTTAAAAAATAAACTATCATGCCCTTCAAGCCATCATTTGTCTTTATTTCTAGAATTTGTAATTCTGATACATGATGTGTTTAGAACATGAGGGGTGTGCACTTGAGCCCCGTTTTGCTATTTTGGTTACAGAGTTGCTTACATGCTGTAGCTATAATGCAGTGAAACTGGTTCTGCAGCTGTGCGTTGTTACTCCATTATCCTTCCAGGCTGTTTTATCTGAGAGTAGTACAGTTTGCACCCAGGATGGAGGAACACATTTAAAAGTGACAGAAACCAGTGCATGTTGGCCAGCATTGGTGTAGTAGTTCGGATTTTCATGGGCTTCACTGTGAGAGTTGTGTTTGTTCATAATAATTCAGCAGATTCGTAAATGCTGATTTTTAATTCTTAAGAGTCTCTGCTGGTCTCATAATTGAGGATTTGAAAAATGTTTTTGTCAAGTCAAGCATGTAAAGTTGATGTATAGATTTTCAAATGTCATTTTTTACTAAGTTCATTGCTATAGCCCTTTTTCCAATTGTCTTTATTTTCTCAGAATCAAATATATCTGAGTCTGATATCTTTAAATCCATAAACATTCAGTTTTTCATTTCCAACTTTATCTTTGGTTAACAGGTGAAGTAAAACAGGGTAATATTTATTTAAACACTAGAAATGTTAAATATTGTTCTATTTCCTTCAAAATGTTATGATTAGTTCAGATTAGCCATGGTTATCTTCTTAAAAATAAACAAAAGTTACTTTATTTCTCAGCTTCAGTGGAATGTTACAATGATTATTTCTCCATTAAGGATGAATTTATTTAGTGTGAAACTCACACAGAGAAATGAAAGCATATATGCCCTGAATTAAGCTTTTGTCTATAGTTGCCATGTAAATTGTTCTTAAAACTCTTGCTAATTGTATTAATTGAAAACCATAAGCCTTTTAGGTTGTTCCACACAGTATTTGCTTATATTAGTATATCGATATTTAAGCACATAGTGATTGTAAGATGTTTTGACAAAATAACTACCATGTGTCAAGACTTAATACAGAATAGGTGCTTAAGTACTTCACATACTGTCTGTCTCTGCTGGTTGCCAACTCAAGCCTGCCTAAGCCAAAATGAATGGGCACAGAGACTTAGTGTATCCCACAAGGGACCAAAGTCCCATCTGGAATTAAGCTTATCCATTTGTGAGGATTTTATATGGCATCTGCTGGTCTTTGCAGATCTATTTTCTTCTCCCTTTCTTTCCTCTTCTGCCTCCCCTTCTTGTCCTCCTTTCTCTTTGTGATTTGACTTTCCTAACATCTTCCAGTGTCCATAGTGGCTCTGCCATCTCTTGGTTCACAGGTCTGCTTGGACCAGTGATAGACACCTGTCTCAAGATGGATAAGTACTCCATAGTTTGAGATGTTCTCTCAAAGGCTGTGTGCCAGGGAGGAAATGAAATAGTTGGTTCCTCTCAGTACAAGCTTTACCTAATGATCCATGAAACAAGCCTCTGAGGAAGACTCCATATTCAGTTAATAGATGAGTTTTTAAAAAATCAGGTTTTATATCTTTTACCCATGATTACACAAGCTAAGAGATGAAACTGAGATTCAAACTGACTCAAAAATGGTCTTCATTGGTTGTCACATTTTGATTTTTAGAAATGGCTAAACCTCTCCAGGTCTGCTGGATTGATGAAATTTCTGTCATTCTTTGGACATTGAACATGAAGGTACAAAAGGAACCTCTTAACAATCTGTTCTTTGTCCCCATTTCTGTTGGGAAACATAAGGATCTGAGCTATCTTGCTTTGTCTCTTAGTGGAAAGGGATAACCACAGTCTAATATAGACTAGGAAACTTGTCAAGAAGAACCTTTTGGCATTGTTCAGCTACCACCTCCATGCAAATATAAACACATTTCTGTTTCCATAAAAATGGCCTTGGTCAATCATGGATTGTGACGAGCACCACTTGGTCACAGGTGGGACCTTTGGAGAGTTCCAAACTGGTGAGCTCTTGTGAGTCTGAGAAGTGATGGTGGAGGCTGTAGAAGGATGCTGCTATGCTGGGCTCCAAGGGCAAGAATTCAGAAAAACCCAGGAGTGAAAGCCAGGCCTCCACACCCCATCCCAAGCTTCTGAGGTGAGTAGTAGTTAATCCAGGATTGGCTCATGGCTCTAGTGACCATGAGTTCTCACTTGGTTCTAATCCCTGGATATTTTAATTCCATTGTTTCTGTGGCAGATGTGGAGCTTCGAAATGCCACATTACTTTGCCTGTCAGTTTAACTTCATTGAGTGAACTTGTTCCAGGAGTGTGCCAAGGATAAGGCCAGTTGTCCATATGAAGTTACCTTCAAGAATGTTTAGAAACACTCAGAATTTGTGGCTTTTGTGGCTGTATGTCCTGCCAGTCTTCCCAGAAATGATCTCGTAAGTTTGAAGTGGTCACATGCATCAGTCTTTGTTTTCCCTGTGGTCTACCTTTTTGATCACTCCAGAAATGGCTCTCAGAACTTAATAATTGATGAGTTGATGGGCTCTGTGAACTGAACCAGCATTTTAGTGAGAAAGGCAGCTCTTTTGTACCAGAAACCTGGGTCGGATCCTAATTTCCCCACTGTCTATGACTTATCTCTGTGCCTAAGTTTCCTCAGTTATATGAGGTAGGTCTACTTAGGTTTTATTGCATTGTTGAGGGCATTAGTTTAATCATCATTTAAAGGTCCTTCACTATTTAGCAATACTCCCTAACAAGTATGCAAAATGATAAGAATTCCAGCATGAGGTACTTAATACATGATAGCTATGATCCTGAACTTTGACCTTGATCTAGTTGCTTCAACCTCCCTGAACCGGTTTTCTCACTTGTAATGGAATATAGTATCCTATTTATGAGAATTAAGTGGCAAATGAGGAGCCCTGAGTGCAGGGGATGAAAAGACTAGGGACACAATAAAGATCCCCTGTGACTATATGAGAAGGAATGAGATGAAGGATTTAACTAATGAGGAAAGTCAGCTCAGCTATGGAAAATTAAGGATCCCATACTTGGGTCCTGGTCCTGATTAGTCCTGCCTAGCCCAGCTAGGCTACAGGACCAAACCCTGTTCTAGTTTCCTGCCACCCTGAACCTCAGCTGTGGTGGTAGGGTGGCCTATCAACTTGATTAGCTCTGGGATCCTCTCGGGATTGATGGAGCACACCTTTGGGTGTCTGTGGTGGGTCACAGAGCGTGGCCTTGGGGCTTCTATCTGGTCCCTTTCCCCTTTCCTCCCTTCCAGCCATCTTGAACTAAGTATCTTCGCCATGACCTAACTTCATGATATTCCTGCCTTGGAGCCAGCCTGCCACAAACTGAATTCCCTTTTAAAATACGAGGCAAATTAAACCCCTCTTCCATTAAGTTTTGTGTGTTGGTACTGTGTCTCAAGCAACAGGAAAGCTTATACATCAACATAGCCACATTCTGGATTCTGTCTGGAAGCCCTATTCCCCAATGCTTCCTAGTTTCCTCCTGAGGGAATAGAGAGAGCTTAGTTCTTCTGAGACAACCCCAAAAGTAACACCTCCCCAGGCTTTCAAGAACTAAGTGCCAATATGTTTAGGAAGTTCTCCTGTAGTTGGAATATCTGAAGGCAGCTCAGAATTCTGTTTTGATTCACTAAATTAATAGTGATTTTATTGAATTCTTTCATACCTTAAAACTATGAACTTGCAACCTAGGACAAAGAAGGACAGTCTGGTCAAGGTCAGTATCTTAGCTTTGACCTCATGCTGCATGTTGGTGTTTTGAAACGTCACTCTGTTAAGTTTAATTCAGTGCCTCTGAGTGGCCTTGGGAGCAACCATGCCTTTAATCAAAATATTGGTGTAGGCCAGGTTATATACACCACTTGTTTGTTCCACTTTTGTTCAACCTAATCATTTTAGAAAATATAAGCTCTTAGTTTTTGATTGAAACAGATCCCTTGAGAAGAACAACCTTTTAAAACTTTGTATTTAGCTTTTTAAGATGTAGCAAATTAGGTTCAACTTAAAACTGATAGAGATTCTGGAAGCCTGTTGGTGTCATATCCATTTTTAATCACTTTTTAAAAAAGAGATCACCTGTGCCCTGCCTCTGTAGTCTCTTTTTTAAGCCAACTGGAGTAGCTCAGTTCCAAGGCCATGAACTTAGGGCTGTAAGACTGTGAGAGTGTCAAGTC
Source organism: Dasyprocta punctata (assembly GCA_004363535.1). Taxonomy (NCBI): domain Eukaryota; kingdom Metazoa; phylum Chordata; class Mammalia; order Rodentia; family Dasyproctidae; genus Dasyprocta; species Dasyprocta punctata. Next base: position 48,455 of record RJWM01002898.1, read on the forward strand.
CATAGATCTGTGTTATGTGATCTGCAGTACCTTCAAGGAAAATAAATTCTATAATTCTAAAGAAAGGGGACTTTGTTGACAAATGCTACTTTTGATGGATTTTATGATAGATTCCATGGAAAGAAAATTTGACCTTTTAGCTATTTGTGCTGACAGGTAGTCTCAACAAATTTCACAGTTACCTAAAAGATCAAAAGCTATAGATACCAGTCATTGCAGCCAGATTAAACCTCTCCTTCTTTAAGTTGTGTTACTGATACAGAATTTCCTAAGAAAAATTAAATGAAAGATGAAAAGGTCAGAGCAGTATTTCATATAACTACCCTTTGAGTAAAACAAAATAAATGTTTGCTTATGTACATGTAGATTATTTCAGAAGTTGAATACCAAAATTTGTATCAGGGTGACGTTATTTGCTTCTGAAGCTGGGAATTGGGATGGAGGAGGTGCTGGAAGGAGACTTTTCATTGTGTGCTCTATTCGATCTTATATTCCATGATTAAATGTATTTGCTATTTATAAAATAGCTGAAGATAAAATTTGAGATTAATGCAGGGGGTAGCAAAATTTAAAAAGCTGTCAAAAGATGGGAGGAGCTAAACCCTATGTCAAACCCCCTGAGACTTGGAAGCAAACTGTACAAGGCACAGGAACCATGGACTCTGGATTGTAACCAAATTGGTCTTCACTGTGTTACTTTTGTTGAAATTGAACAGTAAGAGTGCACTATTTAGAAGATGTTTAAAGGGAATTATAAAAACAGATATCACCAGGCCATAGTCTGTTGTTTTATATGACACAAATTATTCTTCTGTCTTCTGAATTGTCTCAGTTACGTTTTTCCCATTGCTGAGACAAAATACCTGATACCCAAGATTAAAGGAAGAAAGATTTATTTAGCTCACAGTTTGTGGAGGTTTCAGTCCATACTTTGCTAGTTCCAAGGCAGAGTGGCACATGGCAGAGGGCAACAATTCATGGCGGCCAGAAGACAGAAAAAGCAGCAAGAGCAAAAGGGGAGGAGCCCAGAGAGAAGACTCTTTCTGTCCCTTGTATTGTATGTAGGTCACACTTATCCTAGGGTGAGTGTAGCACTCATGCCCATAATCCCAGCACTGGGCCATCAATCAATCACAAATTCTAGAAACCTGCTCCCATGACTGTGTGAGGCTCTGGGGAGACATCCAGACACAAACCATAACATGAATCAAAAACCCTCCCAGTCCTGTGAAAGCTTTCATACTGCTGTCTTCCCGGCATCCTATCTCTTCTCTGCACACTTTCACTTTTGTGATAGCTTTAGCAACTAATTACTTATAGATCTACAGCTAATAACTATTTTATTACTGTTTATATATGGAATGTTTATTATAGACACAGTGCCATTTCCTGCCATTACATCTATTCTTTTATCTACAGAACTCCCCTACTAATCCGTTTTGCAAACAAGGAAACTGAGGCCCAATGGTCATATAGACAAAAGTGGCAAAGCTAGGATTAGAATGCAGGTCTCTGGTTCCAGGATCACCCTGCTCCACAGGTCTTTTTCTTTGCCACTTCCTTGAGAACACCAGGTGGACACACATGACATTAGCAGGTTATGAGGTTCTCTCCCTGAGGACAAGGCCCATCCCTATCTGACACTTTCCCTGGGACCCCCAGCTGCATCCCAGGCCTGAAGCAGTAAATTCAGTTGAAATGTGGTTTTAAAAACAAAACCTTTGTGCCTCAAGAGGCTTGCAACTAACACTAAACTGAACTTTATGAAGGAAATAAAATGAAGAAATGTGAACCCTCTGTGTTGGCATCACCAGCCCAGGCAGTTGCCTTCCTCTGAGGGCAGCCTTTCACAAAGACAGACCTCTGTTCTGGTTCCAGGAGAGTGGCGGGCCAGGCGGTGAAAGGAGGAGCCAGCAGCCACAGTGCAGCTTTGTTCAGCAGGGTGCTGTCCCTGTACACCAGCCTGCAGGATACAAATCTGTGCCTTGGCGACCTCACCTGGTACCACACATCACGCCTTTCTGAGTTCTTGTGAATGCCTGTCATTTTGACTGTCAAAAACATGTATGTCAAGTTGCTGCTGTTGGTTCTTTCTGAAGGCAACAAGTAGAGTTTGGAAGAAATGTTCATATCCTACTGGAGCAATCAAGAGGAAAGCTGGCCTCCAGGTGCATGGGTGGCCAAGGAGTCTCACAAGTGGTGAGGACTGGGGGCTTACTGTCAAAGCTTTTGGAGTTTGAAGCTCTAAATGCCATGAAAAAGCAATCACTTGTTATTCTGATTCTTTCACTCCTTCAACAGAAACTTCCGATGAGACCAGACTTCTGAAGCATGTTCTCTCCTGTGGACAGATTCTATGAGAAACCAAATCATCCTCATCAAAGGGTGAGGCTGTGGAAAGGCAGCTGCCCTGATGCAAATACACACAGTTGAGTAAGTTAGCTTTGCAATCTCAGTAAAGCACAGTAGAGATATCTCGGATACTGACGCACAGATTCCTTCATTCATTCAACAAGTATTTATTAACTATGACTGTGATGTTCTAGGTACTAGGAATGCAATGGTGAACATTTACATTCTAGTTGTATGAGTGTGTGTAGACATACTAAATATGCTAGTGAAAGAGGTGGTAGTGATAAATGCTATGGGGAGGGAAAGAATGGGGGAAGAAGGGAGGAAATAATCAACAGTAGAGAAGAATAAGTGAATCGGTTATAAATGAGGTGGTCAGGACCAGACTCCCACCTGAAGAAAAGATCTGAAGGATTGGATAGCAAGTCACATGGATGATCAGAGGAAGAATTTTCAGAACCCCAATAATAGGTACAAAGGTCCTGAGGCAGGAGCACACTTTGTGTGACTGGAGTGGGAAAGGATGGATGTGGTAGGAATAGGGGCAGTGGTTTTACTGCATAGTTGAGTTAACAAAAAATGAGCCAAGAGGTGGGTGGGGAAAGTGTCTGGATCACAGAGGGCCACATGTTAGGACATGTGCTTTCTTGCTGAGGGAGACAGGGAATCCCTGGAGAGTTTGGGGCAGTTTATGATCTTCATGTTTGGCTGCTTGGAGGGAGTGGACAAGAAATTGAGAAGCAGAGAGCAGTTAGTAGGTTTTGTGATCATCTACACACGGTGGCTGGCTCACAGCAGGGTGGTGGTGGTAGGAAGTGGGGGTGGTCGAGCTGAGTCCCTTGACCAAAGCATCATTTCCCCACTACAGACCTTGGCAAGCCCTGGAACAGCTTCCTCCTGGGTATGTTAACACTTCCCTTGCTGACAGCCACCACCTTTTGATTGATAACTTCTCTGTAGTTTAGTAATCATTGCCTCTGGCTTGAGTCTTTTATTTTCCTTACACTATTATTAAGTACTGATTATATTACTTCCTAAAGAGTTATTTTACTTATAAGTGCTTGGAGCCACCTTACCATTGCCCCCTGACTGGAGATCAGACACAGAAAAGTTCCTTCTAAATTGCCAGGAGCAGGCATCTGTGTTCCAGCAGTAGGCCTGCCATCCTAATCCCCTGAGATTCCTGTCTTTCAGTGCAGCTGAGTCTGTCAGGCTGCCCTGTCAGGATACATTACCTATGGTCAGTTCTGGGTTCTGTAATGTAAGGGTCAAGTAAAGCCCAGTGGCTCCCTTCCCATGTACTCTGAGAACCTCAGAACCTCGCAACTGCCTCATCATGATCGTGCACATGATCTTCGTAAACTGAATCAGCAACCTCTTGTGGCTTCACACATGCTAGATTCCTTGCTTCTTGTGGCAGGGACTCCATTAAGCTCTTGCTATGGTTTGCAGGGCCGCTCTACCTTTGAACTCCAGATTGTCATTGCTGAGGCCTGCCCTGTACCGTTTGTTTTCTTGTACCACTTTTTTTTTTTTTTTACCATCACTTGTCTTATAACAAATAGCTGGTAAAACTGTAAAGGATTCTTTTGTCAGTCTCTCCTAATTTGGCCTGTGGTATTTTTGGAATCTGGCTTTACATTCGCATCACCAGGAACGCTTTCAAAAACATTATGGTGCCTGGACTCCAGTTCAGACCAATTGCACCAGCATCTTTTGGATGGGACCTAGGCTTCAGCATGTTTTCAGAGCTCCCCAGATGATTCTGATGAACAATTTCATTTTCTTTTGCAAGTTAGTATAGACAGGGCCTAGCACTGCAGTCTGTTCAGGCTTCACATTAACCATGGGGCTCAAAGGTTCTCCCTGAGGGAGCCCTTACAGAGACTCACAGAGAGCCAAGGAAGGCATGAAAGAAGAAAACATTTACTATATAAATTTATCTGTGTTCCATTACATGTAAGACATGACTTACAGTGAACTGTGAATTAAGATAGTCTATAAACTGTTTTGAATAGCACATTATATATCATTGTATTTTGTGTGTGTGTATGTGTGTGTGCATTAGAAGTGACTTGTTAAGTATGAATGATTAAAACATGTCACGAAATGTTTTTCATTCTTTAACATAATGGGGCTTCCAATCCCAGAAGCAGCCCCAGCCTGCGCGGGCAGGGGGTTCTTTCTGAGAACAGTCTTAGCCAGGAAGGAGAACCGGGGAGGGATTTCCAGAGCTGCCTTGTCTTTTTTCTGGCCCTGAGACTATAGGAAGATCTCTTGATCTTCTCTAAAAGGAGGTTATGTTACAAACATAGGAAAACTGAGGTTCAGAGACCTTTATAAAGTTAATCCTCTATGTAGCATTTTGGAGTTTCCTGGCCTTCTCATGCCATCCCACCCACATACCCACGTGGGACCTTATGCCAGCTGGCCTTTTCTGAGCTGTTTCCTCTGCTGATTTGACTTTCCAAGTCTCTTTTGTCTGACTGAATCTGTTCATCTATTGGGACTGGGTTCAGGCATTACCTTCCCCTGGTTGATGTCCCCATCCTGCCTTGGTCAGGTGTCCCTCCCCCTGTGTCCCATGATATCTTTTGCTTTCCTCTGTCTTCACATTTGTACTTCATGTGACTCACTTGCCCTCTTTTCCTGCTTCATTCTGTTGGCTTCTTCCTGGCATATTTACAGATTTATGATAAGAATGAAGTCAAGATTGGCTCAAATGTAGTACAGTTTCACTGTTGTGGTATATTTGGTTTCATTTATAAGCAGAACAGTTTAATTTGATGGATTTCTTTGCTATAGAATCCTTACCTTCTGTTTTAAATTGGTTGAGAAGCACTAGAAAAAAAGGAGAAAGAGAGATTGACCCCATCAGCTTTCTCTTTGGTGGAAGCCTAAGATCGTCAGCATCCACAGTAATGGCTAAGTCACAGGGAGTTCTGCATTTGGGAGAAATTAATGTCATTCTTGGACATTCCAGTCAGTTCTCAGGAGAATTGGTTCCTATAAAAAGAAGAAGCCTGGCCTCTGAATCTCTCCCTGGCTTCCTGTCTCACCATGGGATTTCTTCTGTGCATGTATTGCACTTGTGATGCCATTAGCCATGAAGCCCTTACCAGAGTCCAAAATTGTGAGATAAATAATGCTTTTGTTCCGTGTTTCCCCCAAACCTGAAATAAACCCTGGTCAATATCATGGTGATGGTCAGTGTCATGCAGAAGATCATACCTCACCATTCTTTTGCTTCGTGGCTACTCTGTAATGGCAGGTAAGACAAGGTGACTGGCATTTTAAAATTTTTTTTTTATTTTAAAGGGAACAAAACCAAGCAAAACAAAATGGAACAAAGCCAATCAAATCAAACCAGTGTGAGTGACACAGGACTTCAAAACAATAGGAAATCAACAATGTTTACCATAATGCCTCCTACTGTCTCCAAAATAGCTACAGATACTTTCAGACATAGTAAAAATCAAACAGAACAGAATAGAACCAATAAAAGCAAAACAATGAATGCAATAAAGGACTTCAAAACAAGATAAGAGTAAATCCAAAATGGCTACCATAATATATTTTGCCATCTTTGAAATAGCTGCCCATGCCATCGAACACAATAAAATCAAACAAAACAAAACAGAACAAAATCCAACCCAACAAAACAATGAAAATGATACAGGACTTCAAAACAACACAACACAGAATCAACAATGGCCGCCACCCTCAGAAGGAGATCCCCCATAGATGCTGCACTGCATATTGCCATCCTCTGAATGATGATCAGACTGCCAGCTTCAGACCTGCAAAGTCAGTGAGACGTTAAACACTACAAACATCAAATTGTATTCCACCTCATTAGCTGTTATCACAGTGTGTTTCTCCAGATCAGCCAGTCATTTATGGCGGGGGATTGGCTCTTCCTTTTTCCCAGCTTGTGAGCCGGAAGGAGCTGGCATCTGGCTCTCCCTTCAGTGGCCTGCACATGCACCCATTTGCAGGGAGGGCTTGCTTCTTGGTGACTTCTTGTTCTCTTCCCCTGCAGTCTGCAAATGGTGCTGACTCATGGGAAAAGGCTGGCATCTGGTTGCCCCCCTAGCGGCCCACACATGGCGCTGATTTGCAAGGAGGGTTTGCTTCTTGGTGACTTCTTATTCTCTTCCCCACAGTACACTGACTCAAGGGAATGGCACTGACTCATGGGAAAAGCCTGGTGTCTGACTCTCCCCACAACAGCCCATGCATGGCACCAATTCGCAGGGAAGGCTTGTTGTTGAGCAGTGCACTTCAACGATGGAGAGGGCCTGGCATTTTGATCTCTAGTTTTCAGGCTGATTACTTTCTGATTAGGTCTTATTTTTAGGGAAATATGGTAATAAAATTGTTTACATTTTTTGTTGCAAATGATGCTGTAGTGAACATTTTTAGTCATTTTATAAGCTGCCTATTGTTGCTTGTAACAAATTAACGTAAACTCAGTGGCTTAAAATAACACAAGTGTACTTTATGGAGGTCAGAAATCCAAGAAAGATTTGGTGGCTAAAGACTAAATTTTCACAAGGTCATGTTCCTCATTGGAAATTTCAAGTGAGAATCCATTTTCTTGCGCTTTCTAGCTTCATGAGGCCACCTTTGTTCCTCCACAACTCTTGGTCCTTTTCTTTAAAGGCTGGTCTAATCTCCCACATTGAGTCACTCTGACACATGCTTTTCTGCCTTTCTTGCATGCATTAGAAGGACCTTTGGAATTGCACTGGGGCTTACCTGGTGTAAGACACTCATAGTAAGACCAGTTGATTAGTAACTTTAATTTCACCCACAACCTGAATTTTTAAGTCAAGATTTTGCTAAATTGTCTAGCTGGCCTTGAATTTATGATCTTCCCTCCTCAGCCTTCTATGTACCTGGGATTACAGGAATGGACTCCCATGCCTGACTTGGTTTGCCTTCCAAAGGACTTACAGAGTATTTTTCATTGGCTTTTATTTTCAAACTATATTTTGCTCAGGTCAACATTCAGATAATTTTGCATTCTCTAAGCCCCATCAGTTAATGAATAAGTACTATATATGGCACAGAATTGGTGACAAGTGAAATATTTTGTGATGGATCTTTTCTTGCTAGCAATTCATAAAGTAGGATCTGAATCCATTAATTTCTTAATTTGCCTGTTGGCATTTAATCATACACCTAATGCATGCTAGGTACCACCCAACCACTTGGAACTTACAAAGCAGTAGAAGGAATAAGTCGTAAGTGCCAATACATGGTGCATGTTATGGTTTAGATCAAGAATCTCCCCTCAGAGGCCTCATGCACTCATAAGTGAGACTTTTAGAAGGTAATCGAATCATAAGGCCAGTATAGCTGACTTACTATTGGGAGGTAGAGCCTGGTTGGGGGATGCAGGTCACTGGGCATGTGACCTGGAAGGGTCTATCCTCCTCCCAGCTCCTCACTTCTCTCTCTGCTTCCTGGCCACCATGATGTGAGCAGCTTTCTTCCTTGGCAGGCCCTTCCACCATGCTGTTTTCTGCATTCAAGCCTGCCGAATATAAACTGCAACTTCTGAAACATGATCCAAAACAAATCTGTCTTTTAAGTTGTGGGTTTTAGTTATTTGTCCCAGCAAGAAGAATGTCACTAAGACAACAGGTAATTTGAAAATTGACTATACTTGTGTAAAATCCATCCATTATGATTTATGTGATCTGACTTGTTACAGTGACTTTTATTTTGGAAAACTTCATGTTTTTAACTGGTTGGATATTCATGTAATATAGCATAACAGTTGCCAAAACTTGGCTGAGTGCAAAATTTTGTCAAGCCTTAAAAAGTATTCTAAAACCTGATCATCTAAAATACACATAAGCCAATTACAAAAAGACAAACAGTGTGCAGTTCTGTTTACATGAGGCATCTAGAATAGTCAAACTCTTAGGAACAGAAATTAAAATGATGCTTAGCAGGGCTGGAGGAGGGGAGAATGGGAGTTGTTTAATGGATACGGATTTTCAGTTTCAGGTTTACGAGAAGAAAAGAGTTCAACAGTTCATTCAGTTGCACAACAATGTGAATATACTTAATGTTATTGAGCTACATGCTTAAAAATGGTTGAAATGGCATAGTGCAATTTACATATGAATATTTTACCACAAATGTTAAAAATCTTTAAAGAGAGTTATCTTCTGAGTGGCCATAAGAGGAAGTTACTGCAAACAGTTGAGATGCAAGTCTGTAGGGCAGTTCCATGTGTTGCCTTCTTTAATCCTCTCAAGCACCTCTTGAGTTAGGTCTTAATTGCTGATGGAAAAGACTTCACAACTTGATCAACATCATATGAAGTGGGATTTGAGCTCAGTTTATCTCTTTCTTACACTTTAATGCCTGATAATTAAAAGATGTGCAAGTGAGATCAAAGCAATTTACAACTGAATATCTTCCCACATATTCTCAAAAGTAGAAATTATCATAATAAAAATACTACAAAGATGTGATTGCTTACCTAGAATATAAGAGTCCTGTAGCAGTCACCGATTTCTACAGTTGAAATCTATCTTACTAAATAACTAGAGTTTTCCTTCCTCTCTCCAACCCTCCATCTTTTCATCCCTTTCTTCTTCCTTTTTTCCTTCAATACCAGAAGATTGTCTAAATTGCAGTCACACAGCAGTACAATTCATGTTGAAGTAACATATAATTAAATTTGCTCCCAGCTATGTCATTCGTCTAGTCCAAGAACAGGGAAAAATCTACAAGAGATCAGACAAAGGGCAGGCCGCACCTATTTCTCCTCTGGTGTGGTCCTCAGTGACGTCATATAAAAAATAATTTCCTGCTTGGTCCTTATCTCTACTGCTGACTAAATTAATGGTCTTACTTCCTTTACTTGTGTGTATGGTATTTAGGAATAAAAGTAAGATCACTTCCTATTGAGATTTATACTTAGGTCCCTTAAATGTCATATACTTGGATGATTTTTCTTTCCCTGGGGACTAAAAAGTTGTTTGATGTAAAAAATGAACAAGTCATAAAATGTACTAAGCTGAAATTCAGTGAAAGTCATGGGTTACCTCCTGTTCTTTTTTGTTGAGTGTATTTCTAAAGCCACAAACTTGCTGAAGACTTAAAATAGTCAAAACCTGAACCAGTATGAAAGTCTCAAAACTGATTTAAAAGGGTAGTTGTCATTATGAACTTTGGATAGCACTTTGAAGCAGATGCCCTGTGCAATATGGGCAACAGAGACAGCAATGGATTATCATGCCCTTTTGGCAACAGAATCCAGACCTGCCCATCCCAAAGGGAATGATATCACGTACATGCAAGTGCTCTGCAAAATATCAAACAAATTCTTCCAGGGTCTTAGGCCCTTTAGGAAAGGTGGTGTTACCTAAATGATGACTAGTGATAGGGCCAATCTTGAAATTGAGTAAGTATCTCAAAGGGGTGAGATATTTACATTTAATCAGTTATAAACTCCCATATTTACACGATCCTGTGATCAAATTGAGTTAAATTAGTAAACCAAACTATACTGTAAACTGATTGTCTCCTCTACCTATTTTATTACCATAAATGCTACATTTTCTCTCTTTCCCAAAAGCCTTTTGGAGTGCCATCTTATTAACTGTCAAGAGTTGAAATAGCGTGCTCTTTCCACAACACTTTGAGGAAGAAGTTCATTGTATAGAATTAACAGGCTTGAAAGTGAAAATATTCAGGGCCTTTTAATTCCTGGCTTTTTTTTTTAAATTTTTATAGTGTATTTTTAAAAGAGAGCTTGTATGGCTTTAGTCTTCTAGTTAACAGAAAGTGGACATAGACCGACAGGACCTAATAAAGGCAACACATTTTGGAATTTGAAATCTTTTTTTAATCAGATCATAGTTGGTGAGGTGGGGGCAGAGGAGGAAGGTTGATGTCCAATTTGAATTGTTTCACAATGAAGATTCATTTTTCTGATGAGAAAACGACTATATGATGCATAATACTTGTACAGGAAAGTGTAGAAACAACTGCTACCATGCACTGAGACAGGTTATTTTTTGAGACTCCTGGCTGAGGGCTTGGCCTCCGTTCTCTCTCCAGGTGCTCCGACTGCTCTTGGAATGGACACTGATATTATCCCTGCTAATGCTGAAGGTGGCGGGTGACTTGCTGCAGGGTCATGGTAGGAAGAAGTTGGGGTGGGTTTTGATTGAAGTAATCTAACTCCAGAGCATTCGTTCTTAATGCTGATGGGTTCTTTGGTGTTTCTTTCTGGAGTTTCTTTTAAATATTCTACAAGTATGAAGGCAGAAAAATGTATTGGTTAGAGTCAAATATTCTTTATACCTTGTGTTCTTGTCATCATTAGGACGAAATACCTGACATAACAACTTAAAAGAGAAAAGGTTTTTGTGGCTCATGGTTTCACAGGTTTCAACCCATAGTCAGCTGGCTCCAAAGCAGAAATATCACATTGGAAGGGTATGACAGAGGAAAGCTTCTTAGCTCATGGGTTCCAGGAAGCAGAATGAGAAGGAAAGAGCCAGAGAGGAAGGAAGCAGTGACAAGATACGCTCTTCAAAGACACCCCCAGTGACGAAATTCTTCCAATGAGGCCTCACGTCCTGATAGCACATCCGTCTGTGAATTTATCAATGAATTTACCCCTTGACAAGGTTGCTACCCTCCCAAATTACACCTCTCCAGTCATCTGTTAATCCAATCAAGTTTACAGTCAAGATTAATTCCATATCATGTGAAGAGTATCCTCATCGTGGAAATGGGTATAGTCAGAAAAGGGCCCATCTCATTTCTACTGGCTGCTCAATGTATGTCCACAACCTAGTGACTCCTTCTGTCATTTCACAGTTTTGATCCAGTAGAGATAGCTGTAACTCTGGCTGCTCTTTCAGAGTCCACTCCTATAGTTTTCCCCAAGATTTGGTGTGGATATGATTCTTTATGTTTCTTATCTGTTAGAAATAGCTTGGGTGAATCTTTTTTCTACCATTGAACTCCCTCTCTCTCTCTCTCCATGAGTACATAATGTTTATAATTAAAATCAGGCTTATAAATTGCTTTTTTTTCCAACTTCATATTTCATCAACATTTCACAGATTTTAAAACCAAGTGTTTATCATAATATTTCTTCATATAAATGTAGCATCATTTATTTTCTATTCCCATGCAAAGCAGTTTATTTTTTCCAGGTTTTCCCAGCACAGATGGATACTTTGACAGAGTATATTCATTTTCAATTAGGCTTATAACAGATTACTACAGCCTTAGTGGCTCAAAATAGCTTAAATTTATTATCTTACAGTTTTGAGGCTACAATTCTCAAACAGGTCTCATTGTGCTAAAATCAAGATGTTAGTAGGACTATATTCATGCTACAGGTCCTCGGAGAAAATGAATTTTCTTGCCTTTCCCATTTTCTGGAGGCTGCTCACATTCTTGACTCATGACTGTTTTCCATCTTCAAAGCCAGAAGAGCTGGTTAAGCCTATCTCACACTGAATTACCCTGACCTTAACTCTTCTTCCCTCTTCTTTGATCTATGAGGACCCTGGTTATTATATTGGGTCTATGTGGATAATCCAAGATAATTTCCTCATCTCAATGTCACATGACTGTAGCAACCTCAAATCCATGCAACCGAATCACCCTTTGCTGTATAAGATCACATGTTCACAGCTTCTAGGGATTAGGACTTGACAGAACCAGTTGGGGTGCCATTATTCTATCAAAAGCAAAGTAATTCTCTTTCTAGGAGTTCATCCTACAGAAAAAAATTAGGGGTGCAGATAAAGGGAGTTTTGTTTTAAGGTTTTCACATGTCAAATATAATTGTACCAAGTTTTATCTCATTGGCAAATACCATCCTCACCATATCAGCACTAGTATTGAATATTACTATCTTTCAAAATCTTTCTGGCTCAGGAGATTATTATCATAATATATGCACTTGACAGAAAAGTTAGAGTTCAAAGCATACCTAGTGGAAAATAAATCTACTTACCTACATCCTCCCAGCTCCTCCAGAGGCTACCATGGCTGCCAGGTCTTATACATCATAGTAGAGATGCTCTGTGTACACATAAGCACACATGGGGGTGTGTTCCTCCTTTTTACACAAATGGTAGTGTACTGTACACGTTATTCACATATCCTTTTAGGCTTTTCAAATACGGTTGATGTGGGAAGATAAATATACCATATCTGATCTAGAAGTTCTATATTTTATAAAGTAGCCACAATGAATTGTGCTTTATTTTATTTTGTGAATGATAGGCCATATAGAGACTTTCTGACTTTTTCCTTAAACACATGAATGCCTTGGAACTGTACTTTTGGTTGCTGCAAAGTTTCAGCGTCTAAAGGCATACTGAACTAAATTTAGTCTTACAGGAGACATATAGGACTCCATCACTCAGTACTGCCTGTATGGTATGTGAAATGGATGGTATGTTTTGTATAAAAGAACTAGCTGTTTCTAGCTGAGAAAAACATGACTGTAAAGTATCAAGCTGCAGAATGGTGTAGATTTCACTACTATAGATTAATATTTGTATAAAGAATTATACTGCCACCATATCTAACAATCACTTTCTGAAACTCTATGAAGTGTTCTCTGACTGTGTTTTGAAAGTCAATAGTTGTGATGGTAAAAAAAAAGAAGTCTCACTATGAAAGAAATTCAGTCCAGGTTTTTTATGCTCCAACAATAGACATTTGTGAACATTAAGGAGAAAAAATCCATTATCATAACAGTAGCAAAAATTGGACACCTGAGAATAAATTGAATAAGAAATATTAAACAACTAGAGTAAGATGAAATTTTATAAAAACATCAAAGGGGATGAACAAATGAAGGGACATAATTTTTTAAAAAGTGGACTCAGCACTGTAAAAGATGCACATCTTTCCTAATCTCTAAATTTAAGATAAAATTGTTTAAAACCAGAAGGTTTTATAGGAAATTACCAAAATGATGCTAAATTTTATTGAGTAATTTAAAGCACTGCATCATAGAAAAGTAACTAAAGAAATTTGTCCTTTGCCTTTCAGATATTAAACTATATTATAATTATTTTTGTTTGTGTTACTGGCAATCAAACTCATGACTTTGTGCTTGCCAGCTGGGCACTGTGCCACTGAGCTATATCCCTGGCACTGTGTTATAAATTTATAATAATCAAAATAGCATGCATTTTGGGACAGAACTAAAAGGACCACAGAATATGGAGTCCAGAATGAATTCAGATTTATATGGAAGCACAATAGATGCAAAATAAAAATCATTAAATCATACAGAAAAGATGTAATTATCCATAAATAAACTAGAGCCAATTGGTTTCATGTTTGAAAATAAAGCAATTAGTATTCGACAGTGAAGTAGTAAATCCTTATAGATGAGGTTTATTTATAGAACATAAAATCATAAACATTTATGAAGGCTATTTGCTAGAATGTACTTTTAGTTGTTTGTTCTTTTTTTTTTTTTTTTTTTTTTGGTACTGGAGATTGAGCTCACAACCGTGTCCTTGCCAGGCAGGTGCTTATACCACTGAGCTAAATCCCCAGCCAGAGAATGTACTTTTATAACCTTGGGAACAGATTGTAATCTTTTATAGTCTTAGGGAAAGAGAAGAAAGAAAGATCTTTCCAAGCACCAAGTGAACATAGGATTCACAAAGGATAAGTTTGATTGCTTTGAATGTCTAAAAATTAAAATTTTATATATGGAAAAACCACTATAAACAAACTTGAAAAGAAATGAAAAACTTGGAAAAAGACTTGCAACATATTAATGATAATAATCTTCTATTTTTACTTGTGAATTACTCCTATAGTTTAGTACAAAAACAGTAACTCAAAAAAATTAGGCACAGGATATGCCAGCATTCATACGTGGGCCAGTATTATTTGACAATTCTATAGAAGAAAAAAATTCAAAAAATAAGTAAATATGATTTTAAAATGTTTATTTTCAATAAAGATTAGCAAAGTATCTACTAAGATAATAAATTTTTAGCCTGTCAAATTTGTCAAAATTAAAAACAGTATCAGTAAGCAGTATTGGCAATGGCTTAAAAATATAAATAAAGTGATAAACTGTTCTTAGGAATATAATGCGTTAGATTATTATTTGGATATATTTGCAAATATCAATACAGATATAAATTTACATACCCCTTTGTACATTTACATGAGCATTTATATAGATTAATTGGCTAAAAGTGGAATTGCTGGAATGAAAGTGGTTATAAATAATGTTTATCTTAATATTCTTTATCAATTCCAAGTATTTAGTGATTAAAATATTAAATACAAGATTAGAAAAGAATTTTTTAAAAGAATACATATTTTCATGCTTATAAATATAAATGTTGATGATGCAACTCCATTATTTCCTTTGTAAAAATTACATCATCATGTATATATAAACTTTATATATCGTTTAAGAGGGACCTGGAATGCAAAGTGAAGATTTGTCAGGGTGAGGTGTGGTTTTTTACTTTTAATTCTGTACAATCCAATTCTGTCTGGGTTTTTATTCATCAAATGAGCCATACTGTTATAAAAACTAACCAGTGAACACAAGTCTCTATTTTCTGGCTAGCAGAGGTAGGTATGTCACATGGAGTAAATGAGATGATGAATTTAAAGCAGTTCATGATTCAATACCAGCTGGTACCTGGGCATCCTGAGTGTCTGGTGAGGATGTCTTTCAGTTGTGTGGACACGGGGACGTAGCAGACTCGATGCAGTAAACATTAGGGTCCTTGTCACAGATGCTTAGTTTTGTTACCCTAACAAAGAGACATTATACTACAGAGACTTAAAGAATACAAAAGTTTATTTATCTTCCATGTGATGGTCCAGAGTGGGTTGATGGGCTCCTGGCTCTACACAATCACTCAGGAATCCGGGGTTTCTTTGTTGTCTGTCACGGGGTGTTGTCTTCATTTGGAGGTTGAAGTTGAGTCCCAGGATCCTGGGAAGGGGAATCCTACAGGAGTGTATGTGCTTTGTTTTAAGGGTGGGGCTGAATTTGAGACCTTTCTCTTTACCCTTCATTGAGGACCAAGGCACAAAGCCTAGGTGCAGGGACGCCTGAAAACAGGTGTCCCCCAAGTCCCCCAGCAAGGGACTTACTGTGGAGGAAGAGAAGGGTTAGTATTGTTGAACACCTAGCCTTCTCCTCCACAACCGGTGTTGCCACAGTACTAAAAATAGTCTAAGTCCATTGTTAGTCCCCATCTCTACTTCAGGAAAGTCTTGCCATTAGACTGTAGGGCCCCGGAAACCTCCAAAGTTCATTGGCAGGGCCTCGCCTTCCTGCCAGCACTTATGTGAACATGGTCAAATACAGCTTCTGTTGTTCTTGTGTTTTCTAGGATTTGAGAAGCTATTCTGCCCCACTTCACACTCTTTCTTTGGATTTGTCAAATTTCTGCTATGCACAATCAATTTCTGCTATACTTAAATATAGTCATTTGGAGCACAGGCATGGACTTCAGCGAGTGTGTCTGTGTCGGTGTGTGTGTGTAAAGGGGAGGTGATGGATGGAGATATACTGTGCCCTAGATATCATAACAAGCACGATGAAGTTATGAGTTAGAGGGAGATTTTTCTGGGTCAGGAAAGTTGTCAAGGGATGGAGTGTGGAGAATCCAGTCAAAGTTTTGCACATAGTGAAGACCAATCAGAAGGGCCATGAACCTGAGAGACAGTATTACATAATTTTTAAAGTAGGGCGGTGTCTGGGGGCTGGGAATTGAAGATGTTTCATTTTATGATAGGAAAAACAAAATGAGAGAGCTGGAAGGAATTCCTGTGATTTCTACCTGTGTATTACACCCACCTTCTGGAAGCCACAGCCACGTAAGTGGTTAACTCTACACAACCAGTGGGTTTCCTAATAGACAGGTGGGTTCACACAAGATCACAAGTTCAGCAGAAATGGTTGGGATGGGATGCAAATGGAGTGACTATGCCCTGGAGGATACTCACAAACGATCTCAGGTTGGTCCAGTATTGCTCAAAGTACACTGATAACCACTTCCTGCCTGGTCTGTAAGGACTTCCTCCACCTCTCTGGTGGCTGTGGTACCTGATGTCTTTGGTCTGGAATGTTCTGTAGAAGTGAAAAACTACTGTTGGGAAAGAAAGTGCTGGTCCCCGGGCTTGGGAACTTTCACTCTGTTTAATGAGTGCCTTCCTCCTTGATGCTCTGTTTGCATTTAGCATTTCCATGGAAACCATGCTCATAATGCTTCACTCACCCTTGGCTCCATTCAAGCACATTTTTCTGTGGAAGTCACAAGGTCTGTTCTGTTCATTTGTGGCCTTTTTGCTTCTCCCTGCTTTCTCCATGGTTTCTAAAGTGTGACCATTTAAGAGGGCCTTTGTCATGCCACGATTTGTGCCTGTTCTCTTGGCAGGAAGTGTTGTTAACCTTTGAATACTATGCCCCTGAAGGAAAAAGATGTGCTCCAGTGACACAATTTGTGTCAGAAACTTTGCTAGCAGTAGTAGAAATGACATCAACAGCACACATGCCCAGTTCTTTGGGGGCAAGAAGGCACTCTTTTGGCAAGTGGGGAGGCATAAACTGTCTGTTTCCTTGCCAGGGGAAAGACATTACAGACAGCACCGAGACCTTCACCTATGCCCCCCATAGACTCTCCAGCCTTTCTCATTGCCCTTTTGCCTTCTCCCCTTCTACACTCCTGTACAACTACTACTCCCATTTCCAAAGGAAGGGTGGTTGTCTTGCTCTGGGCCTGGCCACCTGAAGAAGAACAGTGCTTCCTTTTCAGTTACTACTAATTCTTAGACCCATCCCTGCAGGGACCAGACTTAGCCCTTGGGACACTGGGGGGCTTTATGAAACCTCACCTGAACTTTAGTTGCAAAAGTATTTGTGCTGGTTATGGAAACAGGAGAGAAAGTTCCCAGCCATTCTTGGGGTTTCCTTCATTGCTTGTGAAAATACAAGCACCATATTTCAGTGGGAACTTTTTCCCATATGCAAATGAATTATTAAACAACATGACATCAGTGTAAAGAATTCAGGAAATACACAAAGCTGTAAAGAAGAGGGTTAACTCTACCTTAGTTCCCAAATAATCACTTTCTACTGTTTAGGGTCAAACTTAGACTTTTCCTGTGCATGCACACACATTCAGATATTTTTTTAAAAAGTGACTGTACTATTGATGATATTTTGTAAATCTTGGTCCATTATCTGTTGCCATATAAAACCAACCTAAACTTTAGAGGTGTAAAATAGCAACCATTGTGTTCTATCACATGAATTCTATGAGAAGCTGAGACAGAGGACAAGGGCCTGGTTTGCTGCTGTTCTATGAAGTTTGGAGTCTCATCTGACAAAACCAAAATGGCTGGAGATTACTGGAATGTCAAGAATCAGGAAATATCCAGAGGTATCTTTCTTCAATTATGGCTGACACCAAGGACTTCCAAGCTCAGTTGGGATTGCTGACTGGAGTGCCTGTTTCTGACCTCCTCAGGTGGCTCGGGTTTCCTCACAACATGGTGTCCTCAGGGTACCTGGTCTTCTTATGCGGTGCCTCAAGGGTCTGACAGTGTGTGTTTCAGTAAAGATACAGAATTTGTGTGGTTCTTTATGACCTAACCTTGAATACCACTTCTGCCATATTTTATAGGTCAAAGGAGTAACAAGCACACCCAGATTTCAAGGGGAGGGACAAGACTGCATTCTCTACAAAAGGAGTGCCAAAGATCTTGCAGGTGTATTTTAAAACTCTAACTGCATTTCATTAGTTTTTTTATATAATGTGGACAGTGTACTGCAATGAATTGTATCCCCCTAAAAAGTAGGTTCAGTTTCAGCCCTCAGTATCTATGAGTGTGATCATATTTCAAAAGCATGTCTTTGCAGGTGTAATCATTTTAAAATATAGTCATCCTGGATTAGGGTGGGCCATAACCTAATCTCTACTGTCCTTTGAAGAGAGAAATTTGAACACAGAGCCATGGAAAGGACACCATGTAATGATGCAGGCAAAACATTAGTGTGACACATCTACAAGACCAGGAAGGACACCAAGGATGGCTGGCAACTCCAGACGCCTAGAAGAGCCTAGCAAGAACTCTCTCTTGGGGTCCTTAGAAGGAGGATAGCCCAGCTGACACCTTGATTTTGGATTTCTAGCTTTCACAACCGTAAGAGAATAAACATCTGTTGTTTGCAGCTGCTGTGGTTTGTGACAAGTACTTTGTTACAGTGGCCATAGGAAGCAAACACAGTTACCCACATCTATACTGATCAGCATCACTGTTCAACAGGTATTCAGTGTCCATTGAATGCTGGTCTTTGTGTGTGTAATCAGTCTTAAGTAGGGCTAAGAAATATGGCTAAGCAGTTCTAGCACTTGTCTGGTAAGTGTAAGCACTTGCCTAGTAAGTGTAAGGTTGTGAGTTCAATTCCTGGTACCAAAAAAAAAGAAAAAAGAAACTACATCATTTTTTAGGGCCACGGATATAGCTCAATGGCACAAGTGCCTACCTGGAAAGCATGAGGTCATGGGTTCAATTCTCAGTTCAAAAAAAAAAAAAGATTTAGAAATGTGGCACTAATTGGCATGATATCATACTTCACACAGTGAAGTGGATGGCTGATAATCTTTCTAATAGACTTTCATTGTTTCTTCCATTGGACCGAATACAGTCATAGATTTAGCATTTAGTAAATATTGATTAACTTGCTACATATAAGAGCTTATCAGAAAATATACAGGCTGATTGCCTAGAAGTAAAATAGCAAAGGATTCAAAATTTTAAGAATATTAAGGTCCAGGTGTGGTGACACATGCCTGTACTTCCAGCACTCTGGGAGGCTGAGGTAGGAGCACTGCAAGTTTGGGCCCAATTTGGGCCAGTTAGTGACTTCACAAGATCCTGTCTCAAAATAAAAGATATATAAAAGGACTGGGGATGCAGTACAGTTTGAAGACCCTGAATTCAATTCTCATTACCATTTTTTAAAAAAATATACTAAGAATTTAAAGAAGATTTTATCCCTTCTAGAGACTTGCTTTGTTAGGTGACTTATAGAACAGGTAACTTACAGAACAGATAAAAACTTTAGCTTCAAAGAGTGTTCCTTTAAAACTTTCACTATTTTAAGTGAAAATTATTAGAATACAGGAAAGTTAAAATCCATCCTTGTTTATAGATGTAATATTTCCAGTTCCCCAGTTACAAAAGCAGTTTTAAACAACCATGCCTCCTTGCCAAGTGTTAAGAAATGATTCAGAAATTCACTCCTGGCAGCTAATATCCTTAGTACTTCACAAGCCGTGGGTCTCTTGGGTCTTTCTTGCTCCTTTGTGAAGTCTGGGTGGGATGAAGCCTCCCGTGTTTCTCTTCTCAAGTTCAGGTCTCTCTTTTCTCTCTTTGGCCCCATTTGTGACTTCCTATGCACCCAAGGGTGGGCAGGCATAGGGTAACGCTGGAAAGGAGCCGGGGCCCCTCCCTGTCTCTGGGGATGGGAAGTCAGAGTGGCCAGGAAGTTGTAGCTGCCAGTGAGAAGGCCGCAAGCCCTACAGGGCCAAGAATCTTCTAAAAATGTGCCTGTAGGGAAATAAAGCATGTTTAATTTCTAGATGCTTAGCTGTGCTTTTGTCACTGTCAAGGGTTCCTTGTTGTCCTAAACACACCTGTCTGCACAACTATTTGGAGCAGGGAAAAAGAACTGCTTGGTTCTGATATCAGCACAGAAATCCCATGTTCGCTGAAGTTTGGTTGTTGGATTGAGCAGAAATCTTCACATTTTCTGAATGTTCAGGAGCTTTGTCCTGAGAGTTGCCTTCACAGAACAATCCTTTTTCTCAGGGGTGAATGGAGTTACATTTGGTATCTGAGTGGAGAGCTGCTTTTTTCTCTCCCTGAGCTGAGTCCTGTGCTGGCTGGGTAGGGCTGTGCATTCCGCCTGCCTCTGTTGCTGGCTGTCAGTTGGCAGGAGGCCCTGCCACGGAGAGCGCGTGAGTGGTTGGTGGCCATGGAGAGACTGTGGTGCTGCACATTGCCAGTTTCTGTTACTGCACAAAAGATGAGGAATTGTTTTTGGCTCCCTGCTGTGTGTCAGCTGGAGGATCAACCAGAAAAGCAAGCTGGCAGAAAGGAATGATATTGTTGCAGTCACTGGTGCATATCTCCCAGGACCTAGTCCCCTTTTTCTTCATTAACCAAATCCTGTTGTTGTTGTTGTTGATGTTGTTGTTGTTTGAAATGTGGGAAGAAGACTGCTCAACCCTAGGTGATTGATTTACTCAAGGTGAGAAACTCCTTTTTATCTAGATATGACCATGTGAATCCCTTGGCCATTAAAGGTTTCTGAGGAGCTTGGAGAAGGTTTATACTTTGCCTAATAAAAATGGAATATGAGAACATCAATAATTTATCCTTTTTTGTTTTTTAACTGCCTTGGGACTTGATTTCTGGAGTTATGGCAGTCATTTTGTGACAATAGAAAGGAAAAGCAAAGACCTGTTCAAAGACATGAAGGAAGGGCTGAGGGCATCTCACAATCACAATGGTCTTGCCAGGCAGCTCCTGGAATCACTGAAATTAGTTGTCTAACTCTTCACTTCTTTTTATTTAAATTACTGTTGACTCTGCTGATTACCACACAGCTAAAAGCATTTTTAGGTAATAAATGTATGCATCTGAAATTTTATCTCACAGTACTACTACTAGGTACTTTGAACCTAGTACACAAGAAGTCCACCTTTGTACCGATAGCCTTGGTATATTGGCCTCCCACCAGCAAAGATTACCTCATGTTTTATCTCTAGCACATATATAAATGTTGCATTCTATTTCCTTACTTTTTTTTTTTAAGAGGAGAAAACTCCAGTAACACAGGGATTGTGATGCCTCCTGCTTTGCCTTTGTTGCCTAGGATTGCTTTTCCCATTGTAGATCTCTTCTGTTTCCAAATGAATTTTGTCTTTAGATCTATGAGGCATACTAATGGTATTCTGATTGGGATTCCATTATATCTGTATAACAGATTTGTTAGTATGGCCATTTTCACAATGTTCTTATCCATGAGCAAGGAATGTCTTTCCATTTTCTGATACCCTCTTTGTGCTCTTTTTTCAGAGTTTTAATTTTCAATGTATAAATCTTTTACTTCCTTTGTTAGATTGATTCCTAAGTATTTCATTTTTGGGGGGTGCTATTTTGAAGGGTATAGTTTCTCCTAATTTCTCAGTGAGTTTGTTGTTTGTGTACAGGAATGCTATTAATTTTTGAGTATTGACTTTGTATCTAGCTATGCTACTGAATTTGGTTATTAAATCTAGAAGTCTTTTGGTGGAGCTTTTGGAGTCTTCTATGTAGAGTATTATGTTATCTGTGATTAGTGATAATTTAAAAACTTCTTTTTCTATCCTTATTCCTTTTATTTTTCTCTCTTGTCTAACTGCTTTAGCTAATGTTTCCAGAACTATATTGAAAAGGAGTGGTGATAGTGGATATCCTTGTTTTGTTCCTGATTTTAGATTGAAAGCTTTCAGTTTTGGTCTATTTAGTATGATGTTGTTGGTTTGTCACAGATGGTTTTTATCGGATTGAGGTAAAGACTATCTACTCTGATTTTATGTAAGATTTTTATCATGAATAAGATTTTTATCATGAAAACTTTTTTATCAAAAGCTTTTTCTGTTGCACTCCATTTTATAACATGGCGATACTTACAGTAATTTAGAAAAATACTGAAATTGTCATCAAGAAAAAAATCTAGAAACCCTTTCTCCTACTACTTGTAAAATTCATACTCTAGAAAGAGGTAGTTTTTTTTCCCTAAGGCTTTGCATATCTCTGACACTCTGCCCAAGCCTCTATGGTACAAATACTGCAACTTGGAAGAAGCAGAAGAAACAGAGGAGACGAGGTAGGTAGAGCTGGGCACTGATAACCTGGGTATCAGGGTAAAGAATTAGGACTAACTTTCTTTAGAAGTGTGAGATGCCACAAAACACAGAGCATCAAGACTGTGCAAAGCCTAGTTTTCTAAAGATTATGTGAGTTAGGATTGTGGCTGAGTAAGACCAAACATGGGAAGAGCAGGTAAGAGACTGCCGTAGTGAGTGAGATCAAGTTCAGGTATGGATGACAGATAAAGAAACAACTTAAACAGAAGGATTTTTCTTCTTTACTCAAGAGATGATGGTAAGTGGGCCTGAAGTCTGCCATGCAGAGCAGCAAACTTAACCACTTCAAATTATTCCAATGATCACTGGCTGAACAACAAACCACCAGAATTCAGTGGTTGAACACAATTACAATTGTGTTTTCCTCATGAATCTGCAATGCAGACAGGGTATGGTGAGGTAAACTCACTCTGCTCTCTACTGCATTCACTTTGTAGCCTGACGGCTGTGGGGGCCTCCACAGCTGGGGTTAGGAACCATACACAGGCTTGGTCACTCACACCCCTCCTGGTAAATGCTGGCTGTCATTTGGGACCTCATGAGGCTGTGGTTGGAAATACTGACGTGCAGCTGCTACGAGTGTCTGCTTGGCTTCCTCCTAGCACAGTAGCTGGGTGCGAAGGGGCTTCGGGAAGAGATAAAAAGTGGAAGCTCTCCACTAAGATTTAGCTCCAACATGGACTCAGAATACTTTGACCAAGTAGTCACAAAATCTGTGTTCAGGTTCAATGGTGTAAACTTTACCTTCTGATAGCAGGACCACTGAAGGATTCTGGGGTCATGATTTAAAACCATCACACACACATTGGTCAGAACCTAGCATTAGAATCACCTCTATTGGCAAAGGAGACTGGAAAATTAAGTCTTTATTCATGAGATAGGAGGCTTAGCTAAAAATAAGAGATTTACTACCATGGAGAAATGAGAAAAATGGATATTAAAGATAATTAGCATTCTTTGCAACTGACAACAAACTGCAAGGGATCTAAAGCTGAAATTAGTAAAGCAGGTATGTAAATGGAAAGGAAGCGGGTGAGAGATGTTAGGAAATAAGCATTAGTAGGGTTTGAGATGACTTGGGCTACCATTTATGTAGGCGTGAGGGGTTGGGGCGGGGATTGGTTTGGTTTTGCATATGTTCAAGTATGAAATATCTAGCAAGATACTCACTCCATTTCTGAGACCAGTCTGGTACCAGCTGAGGTTTTAGACATTAGTCAAGATCAATTTGACCTTTCCAGAGCCCAGAGCCAGGTTCAGAAGAATCTTAAATACAGCAGGTTATAGTGTTTTTAAAATGCTCACCACAGGACTGTTAGTCCCACTTCCTCCTCCGGCACCTTATGACACCGCTTCCAGCCTTGAGCGTGCTCAATAAACAGAATGTGGTGGAGGCCCTGTGTGACTTCTGAGGCTATGTCAGAGAGGGATGCGCTGGCTCAACTGGGACACATGCC
This sequence comes from Dasyprocta punctata, assembly GCA_004363535.1. Classification (NCBI taxonomy): domain Eukaryota; kingdom Metazoa; phylum Chordata; class Mammalia; order Rodentia; family Dasyproctidae; genus Dasyprocta; species Dasyprocta punctata. The sequence goes on from RJWM01002898.1 coordinate 72,246, forward strand.
TTTGGAGCCTTGAAGTGTCTCAGAAGGAGCCCAGCTTACCCTAAAACTACCACGCAGCAAAGAAAGAGGTGTCCAAGCAGCCCCCATAGGCATTTGAGTGAAGGAATGAATGACACACTAACCCTAAAGATGTCAGTTTAGTGGTTGTTCTGAGGTGAAAGCACTTGAGAAACACAGGCACAGAAAGGGCTAACTGAGGATTTGGGTCTAAAGCAGACTGTAAGACCTTCCGTGAAGAAAAGAAAGCTGTCCTTCATGTGCCAAGATAAGAAGACCCTTGTCACTAGTGCCTGAAAGTCAATTATGCAATGGACATACACAAATAAAACTACTAAGCCAACCTTATCTTCTATTAGCTTCACCACCACCACCCCATATCTCCTAGTGACTTCCCTGTAATTTATTGCCCTTAGCGCAAACTCATTTGTCTTGTCATTTTTTTTTTCATAAATTTATCATTTCTTTGCCTAAAAGGTATACAAACTTTTTGTTTTGGTCATGTTTTTAGGCCTTGAGTTTCTTGTAAAGGTCCCTATGTATATGCAAAAATAAAATAAAATGTGTATGATTTTTCCTGTTAATCTCTCTTACGTCTGTTTAACTCCTAGATCCATTTGAAGACTGCCAAAGCAGGAGAGGAGAACTTATTTTTCCCCTAGCACTAGCATGGGTGGCAGACATCTGCATGAATGTGACTTCAGGTGAATCCAGTCTCTTACCTTTCAGTTGTCCAGCAAAGCCCCAGACGAGGGGCATCTGAGGCAAGCTTCGTTCATGCTCTGTGCATGATCCCTGACCCTGTGATCCATCAGCATAGTGAGTGGTTGTCCTATGCTGCTCTCTACCCCCAGTAACTGGGATACCAAAGAACATGAGGCCTTTGTACATGGCAAGTCATCCCAAAGATTAGGATTCTTCCAGTGCAAGGGCTGGGATCCCTTTCAGAAAAGCAGCTGATGGGAATAAACTTCTTGGGGACAGTTTCACCTCTGAAGCCCAATCTATGCAAAATGGATGGGTCCCATCACAACATTGATGGAGAACCAAATACAGAATCTTTTGGCACTGAATCTTAATAGTAATGATATTTGGCTTCTTAAGTGTCTTCCTCCTTAACTGACCTTCCTGACACCATCCTATTCATTAGCATAGTAGTGTGAACTAAACCATGGCTGGCTGTTGCCACCTGTCGTTGTCTCCTGGAGTGCCACAGCAACCTTGGTTGATATATATGTGGTGTGGAGCAAATAGCTGTGCCGTTCTAAACAGGACTGAATTTTGAGCTAGAGGTTAGACATTCAAGAACACAAGTCCAATAATTTCTAGTCATGAACCCTTGAATAGTCATTTATTCTCTCAGGAAATGTTTCCCACCTGTGAAATGAGAGATTAGGAAACCTGTGTTATAAAGAAGCAAGAGGATGAGAGTCACAGAGATCCTTTAAGAATATATGTTAAAATATCCCATTTCCCCCACCTTTACGGCTTCAGTAGCTATTAGGATAAACTATCAGACTGCATGATCCCTGGAGACTGAAATCTCCTGGGGAGACTGAACAGGATCCTTGGTCTAGGATTTTTTATTTTAGAAGGGGCTTATTTTTATTGGGGTGATAATTTGAAGCCCACAGTGGGTAAGTAACTTGTCCACAACCATAAAGCTAGTTCGTGGCAGAGCTACGATTAGTATGTAAGTGATCATAATTGTGGTACGTCAATTTGACTTAAGTAAGAACCACCTAACAGATTAGTAAAGCTCTGAGTGTGTCTATGGATGACTGACTTGTAGGCTTGGAACTGAGGATGGAAGACCCAGCATGGATGTGGGTGATACCAATCAATATGCTTGCAGCCAGGATGGAATAAAAAGGGAAAGAAGGAGGAAGTCTCTTCCCTTTTCTTTTTGGAAGGAGCTCTGGTCTTCACCATTGCCTTTAGACACTTGTCTCCAGGCTTCCAGTGCAGACTTTTCAGCCTTCTAACCCAGATTCTTTGACCTTCCAACATGGACTTGTGCCAGACTCAACAGTAAACTCTGGGCCTTTGACCTTTGACTGGATCCTTTGTCCCTCCAAGGTGCATGGCCATTTGGAATTCTACCACCCCCAATTCCTTAGGTGACCTTTGTAAGCCCCTCTAAAAGATCCTTTGTATAATTATGTTATTTTTATTTTGAAACTGGTCCTCTGGTGAACCCTAACTGACATCTCTGTTATTCTTTCAGTTATACAGTATCAGGCAGAATGAAGTAACTCAGGAGAAGAGACTCAGGAGACTAACACAGAGGGATGGGATCCAATAAAAGCCGTGGGCGTGAACCTCTTGAAGGCATATGGAACTGTAGGACATGGGTGCTGAAACTTGGCAAAGGCCAGCAGGAAGTGGGGCCAAAGTGACACACAGTCATTTCCTCCCCTCTTCTCTCCCCACTGTTCTGGGTGGTGTGTGCAAGAACCGAGGAAGTGGCTATAATATTGCTTGTGGTTGTTGGGAGGCCTAAAATTTATGAGTCCACAATGAAGTGGTGAACCAGGTCGAATCCAAACTTGACACAAAGGAAGAAAAACACAGCAAGGTGCTCAATATGCCCAAAGGTGCCTGTCTCTCCCAGGCTGTCCGGGCCAGCCCTCCCTCCTATCTGAAATGCTTGTTCCTCAGGAAGGGCTTGTCCTGGAGACAGAGAAGACTCTGGGCAAATCAGTGTACTATTTCTGGATGTCAGGTGAGTTGCATGACTCACAACTCTTCAACCAAAGCCCATTAATAAAGTCTGATGACTTAATATTCTTTTGATACAACGCGCCAAGTGTAATGTGATCCCTCACAAACATTTCTGTTTCCCATACGCCAGGGTAGCTACCGCTGGAGAAGGGAGGAGAATTAAACCTTTCACTAAACAAAGGCATTCTCCCTTTGTAAAACCAAGGACAGAAGCTGAGATTTGAGTGCCTTCTGTGCTAAAGATGCCAATCACTTCCTTCTTGTTGCCAAACCATGCCTGGAACCTTTCCTGGAGAACTTGCCCTGTCACAGTCTAACAGAAAAGGCACCATGGCCCTAGGGACCCTATCTGAAAGGGAGCAGCTGATGAGTCCACAAGGAGCCCAACTGTATGCTGGAGAACAGGCAGCCACAGTCAGCCCAAAGTCACAAAGACCAAGAAGCAAGAGCTACGTCATACAGAACCATTTTGACCTGCTCATCAGAGACCCCAGAGTGAATACAGAGCAGTGTTAACCAATCCCACTGTCCCAGGGAGGGAGGGTGGCAGATCGTATTAGTTACTTTCCTATCATGAGGACAGAATACCCAACACCCACCACTTAAAGGAAGTGAGGTTTATTTTGGCCCATGATTTTAGTCCTTAGCACCTAATTGGCTCCAAGGCAGAAAGAGCATAGCAGAAGGGCATGGTGGAGGGAAGCTGCTCAACCCATGGTGGCTGCCAGGAAGAGTGTGCGGCTTTGCACACACATGCGCACGAGCGCACACACACACACACACACTCTGAGAGAGAAAGAGGGAGAATATGAGAGAAAGAATATGAGAGAGACTGAGCGAGAAACCAGGGACTTGAGTACACCGCTCTAGACCATTCTTGCAGTGACCTGCCTCTTTGAACCAGGCCCCAGCTTCTAAAGCAACTCATGAATGGCTGAATCCACTGATGAGTATAGCACCCCATGATCCAATCACATTCTGAAAGCCCTACCTCTAAACACATGAGGCTTTTGGAGGACATTTCAGAGCCAAACTGTAACACAGACGCTTTCCTACTGTCTAATTGAGGCCAGCTGTTCTTCCTTTTCTGTCCCTGAAAGATGCCCTGAACCCTTAGAATAAATTCCTCTTCACTTCTGTGGACTTGAGAGTTTTGTATGTCTTGCAACCAAACACTCTCGATTAAGAAGCCTACTGTGCACAGTGCTAGGTGGTATCAGGGAGGCAATGGTGATTAATATCAGCAGGTACTTTGTACTTTCTCCTTTTCTTTTCCATGTTTTCCATTTCCCAATATGTACGTACATCCACATGTAAGCAAAATGTCCTATTTCACTTATCAGGTCATGTAAGACCTTCATTATACCCCATTTTTGACACTGGCAATCAAAACCAGTGACACTCTACCACTGAACTACATTCCCATTTCCTTTTTAAATTTTTAAATTTTAAGGCAGGATCTCACAAAGAAATACAGATGGAACATGAATTTGTAGTCCTTCTACTTCAGCCTCCCCAGGTGCTGGGATTGCAGGTGTGTGTCACCATGCCTGGAATTTATTAGCCAATTATTCAAAGCTTTTTAACCTTTCCTTCCTACATAGACTGAAAATATATCAATGCCAAGGACCATGTCACATGTATTTTCTATAACTCCTAACAGATATTTGTATTACAGTTTGTTGTTAAATATCAGAGAAAGTAAATATAGAATGAGGAGCTAATTCAGTTACTTACTTTAATAAATGTACATTTCCTTTATCCCCTCCTTTTATGGAGTTTCTTGTTAACATGGAGGTGGCAAGACCCTAGATTCATTCAAGCTTCCTGTCCTCACCCCAGTTAAAGGTGATGTGAGGTTCTAGAAAGGAGGAACCAGAGGAAGAGACACACGTGAGGCTCTTCAGAGAAAATTGCAACATTCAACAACTGAAAGTGCTGGTGATTGGAAAGTAAGCTAATCAGATATGGGAAAGAATCTTTCTGTGTTCCCAGGAGACCTGGTCTGGCAAGGTCCTGAGAGGGAGTGGCCGGCCTGAGGAATATTGAGAAGCGCATTTTCCTCCCTTTCAAGGAACTGTTTCTCTTAAAAAAAAAAAAATAGCAATTTCTAAATTTAGGGAATTGAATGAAAGAAATATATTTTCCTTAGGATCAAGATTTGCATTTGCCAGATCCCCCTAATAGGTGCCTCAGTAATACATTTATTTCAGTTCTCATACAGCCACTTTTAATGAGTCCATACGGCCTGGCTCAGGTTACCATGGCTGGACATTTTAAGAGTTTTTGAGGAGAGAGAGAGGAAGAGGGAGAAGAGAAGGGAAGGAGAGAGACAGTTCTGAGTTAGGCACCAGCCTGACAGGGATTTTAAAGTGGATCAGTAAAACAAAAACTTCTACAACAGCTTTCCAAAGGTAAGCCTTAAATATTAATTAGCTTGTGTGGACTGTCACATTTAAAGGAATGTCTTGAAAGCTGTTGCTTTGGTTTTTGTTTTGTTTTGTTTTTTTGCAGTGTTGAGAGTAGATTCCAGGGACTTGCAGATGCTAAGCAAGTTCCTTATCATTGAGTTATACCCCCAGACTCTGAAAAGTTTGTTTTGATGATACTTTGCAAAAAAATTAGGAAATATGTGGATTATGAAAGAGGTTTTAGAATTTGAAGGAGACTCCCCTCCCCCCCTTGTCTTTTGCTAGAAACTTTCTTTTTAAAATTTTTGGTTAATTTTCATAATTTTAAACTTCCAAGGAGCCAGGCAGTTCTAGCCTTAAATTATTTTATTCATTCCATGGATTAGTAAAACACATACCTTCAATTTAGCTAAAGACTTGGAAATACACTTTTTAAACTATGATTAGAATTCAAGCCAATTTATATAGTTTCCAGAGTTCTTTGCAAGCGTGTATAACTACATTTGTCTATAATTTACAAGTATAGGTAGAAAAAATGGTCACTTTTTTTCTTTTTCGTAAAAATATTCATCCAAAGCTTAACTAAGCACCATTAGATCAGAGACAAGTATAAGAAGAATGAAGTACAATTTCTGAGGGTATAGAAATCACAAGCAGAGGCTCTCTTGCCTGGATGGAAAATATTGGTGGTCTATATCTTGGATAAATTAAAAAATCAATTTCACGTGTCACAGCAGGACCTAGTTTAGGAATTTTAGCCTTTGCTGTGAAGAAACTTTTAAGTGAACAACAACTGCTATAAATGGTGTGAACCTGGGGCAGAGGTTCCCCAGGAGTGGGCAGTGCAAGGACACCAACTGGAGGAGGTCGGACCAGCCAGGATCCTGACAAAGCAAAGCAGTTGGAAAGGCAGAGCAAAGGGGGAAAGGCTGGAAGCAGTCCCAAAGAAGCAGAGAGCCATTCGAGAGTTAGTGGGAGACAGGACCGAAGGATCTGCTTGGCCAAGTTTAGCTGTACCTTTGAATTCCGTGACAGGCATGTACCTTCGTCCTCTCCCATGTCCACTCTGTGTGAAGAAATAACATGAACAAATCCTGAATAAACATAGTCACATGCCAAGTTATGTTTAGGAATATTAATCTGGTTCCACGGTGTGGGAAAGATTAGAAAAAGGAAGAAGTTTGAGGGGGAGGCAGGGCTAAAGTTAGGAAGCAATTGTCTAGAAAAAGAATGAATATTTTAGGAATTTAGCTGAAATTGCTGTTGCTCTGGGTTATAGATTCCAAAAACAATGTTGAAATGATGCCCTTCTCCATGACCTCACCTGAGTTTCATTTAAGATTGTCTGGCTCTCTCATTGGACTTTTTCCAAGGCTCAGCTTTTCCCCATGAGACTGCTCCCGCCTGACTCGAAGGCTTCCTTCTCCTTCCCTTGTTTTGGGGACATTGCAGCTCCATGTTCACCATCAACCAATAACCAGCAAAAGGAGATTTTCCTTTAGCAACTGCAGCAGAGGCTAGTGTGGCTTGCTGGCAGTTGATCATTTGCTTAGTCCCTTTTCGGATGGTGCGTCCCTCAAACCATCCTGTTTATCCAAGTCCTCTGAGTGGGTTGAGGCTGTTTTATAAACTTAGTCTCTGTTCAGTTAATTGTTTCAGTGTAGCAACAATTGCCCCCAGCAGATGCGATCTGAAGACATTTATAATTCACAGGTGAAATTTGGCCTTCCAGTTTAAAGGTTTCCCTTCATCTTGTTAAAAATTAGGAAATAGTGTTGGCTTCTAGAACTGGGTATTTTGATCTCTTCTCCTTTATTATATTTCTAAAAGCTTCTCAGATGAAGGCAGATGCCTGTATCCTAAACAAATTATTTGTGACCAGTCAAGAGCACTCTTAGAAACTCTAAGACATTCTATGAGCATCGACTACAAAACGTCATGGCACAATATTAGATTCTTTCTGCGATAACATGTTTCTAAAATTTTGTGTATCATTTTTTTTGAAATATAGAATCTGTACTCTTTGAAGGAAAATAAAAACTAGCTTTAAGAGAAATTTGTTCATAGTAATTGTCTTTTTGGAGAGGGAAGTTTATAAGTGTGTCTAAGTTTCTTCTCTTATCCAAGTCTTCCTCATTCCTGAGAGTCTGGTTCAAGTCCCTTCTTTATAAAGCCTTCTCTGAGTCAGTACAACTTGTACTCATCTGCTTGCTGAGCTACTATAAAATTATATAGTCATTACTGTACAACTTAGTCCTTCACTGTAGACTGCCTTGTACCATTCCCCATTGCATATTCATCTCACCCAAGTGTTAAAACTTCTTCTTTTCTCCTAAAAGCTGAGCATACTCTTGAGGCTATATGAGTAGGTATTTGATAAACACTTAATGAATGAAAACATCAAGCGTCTACTTGCGGCTCATTTCAGGAGTCAGAACTAGCCTGTGGCCTTTGTACAGAATGAACTCAGGGTAAGCATGATCCAGGGCTTGCTACATGGAGCATGTGAGGTATGATGAAGTCCATCACTGTTTACAGCCATGCATAGCAGTGGTACAAGGAACAAGAGCTTTGAGGCCAGCAAACCTGAGCCCAGAGCCTGTCTCATGCTTACTAGTTATGTGGCCTTGGACTAGGTATTTTACCAAAGCTTAATTTCCTCATGTATAAAATGGAAACCAAAATAGTACCTACCTCCTAGCATATTTGTTGAGGAATAAAATGTTATGTACAGCCACATGTCCCACCTGCCAGTTGAGTATGTACATAACACAATTTCATGGGCTGTCTCTGCAGTTGTCACTTGAGAATCCATATGTCCAGTTTAGGAAGGTGTATATTCCTTTCCTTCTTTATGGGGCCCTTTCTGGTGTCTGACCTGGAGACTAAGAAGTGCTTATGCAGAGTCAAGAGTCAGCTCCAGATCTTCCCACCTAGCTGGGAGTTCCAGTCTCTCAGATGACTTCCGCTGCAGTCACGCTGCTACCAGAGCCTGGCATTGTTGCTACATTCACCACAGCTTGGGTAATCCAAAGCAGATCCTTTCGCAGTCACTGTGAAGCCCACAGTGGTTTCTCAGGTCTAGAGGAGGTTGTTTCAGGGTTTCAAGGGTCATAGTTTTGAAAGAGAACTTCCCCGAACTGGATGGAGCTACCCGGGGTCAAGAGGAATCATAAATCTATAGACCTCCCAGTGTGTTTATGGGAACTGATACAGGATGATACCCAAGCTAAAAATGGGACCTGACACAAGGCAAGAAAATTTCAATTAGGCCTTTGTGTAACTGGAGTGGGATCAATAGGACTTGTGACTTTGTTGTTCAAAAACGGTGATAGTTGTTCCCATTCTAGGCACTGAAGGTCCACGGAGTAGGTTCTGGGCTCCGAAATAAGAACAACGGAAAGCCTTTCCCATGTTGCTTAACTGAAGTAGGAGAATTGTTACAGATTTTGTGGCATTTATGTGGAATGTTTCCCTTCTTTCAAACTGCAAAGTGTGTGTGTTCCCATCATTAACCACCAGGACAGGGAGACGAAGTGCAGCCTCTCACAGATGGGTGGTCTTGGGAGAATACCAAACCCAGAGGTTGAAGACCCATCCTATGGAAATAGATGCCTTGGAGTTATTTTAGACTGAAGTTTTTGGGACAGTGCATACCTTTAACTTCACTCCTGAAGCCTATGCCTTTTACTCTGTGGAAAAAATGTAAAAAGAAGGTCAAAATGTATTACCATGACTTGTGTGTTTGGACACTCTCCCCGCCTTCTTCATGGGGGCCAAGTGAGGGTGGCGGCCCAGAATCCTGCATCAGGAGACACAGACACGGCTCCGGAACAGCCTTGGGGATGGGCGGTGAGAACCACAGAAGTGCTCGGTCCTATTGATTGTCCATCACACTGGTCTCTGTAACCTTGAATAAAAGGACTGGAGTTAGGTGCCCACTGCGACTGACTTGCTGGGTCTGGCTCATGTGGGGTTGCCAGGGGAAGGAGCAGTGAGGTAGTGGCTACTGCAGGAGCATAACCAGAGCCCAAGGGCCATGGGGAGCCTCCTGGCTAAGCACCTGTTCCGCTGGATGTGTCCTCCCCAGCAGCACAATCTGTGGAACACAGTAACACAAACCAGTGGACTAGCCAAGGGAACTCTAACTTCTGAGGATGGAGGATGAGTTTTTTCTAAAGGGAAACAATTCCAAGGTTTCCTCTCTCAGACAAGAAGCAGAATTAGGAACTGGAGTATATGTTACATAAGTTTTGTTTGCCTTTCTCTTGGACTCTGGAAATGGTCAAATTTAGTTCAAGATTTTAAGATTTTCTCCTGCATTGTAATGTCTTTAAGTCACCTCCAAATCCTTCACCAGCTGCTATTTACATTTGTAGCCTTGTGTGATGATATTGTTAAGAAATACAGGACAGAGTTGGTCATGGAGTGTAGCTTGCTCTTGTCACCACTTTGTGAAGCCAGCAGTAAGCTGAGGCAGGGGAGAGTACGTGCTGTAGAGAAGTGTGGCCTGCCTTGTGAATAGACATAAGCATATGTCACAAAGGTGGCAGCAGAAGAAAACCTTGCTGAGGAATGAAGTGGGACACTCAAATTATTTTGATTCTCTCCAGCACAGGCCTACTTCCGCTGAGAATATCTTTCACTCACAACTCCAAAGCCTCACACGTTGACAGGGACCATCCCTGGGGTCTCCAGAATTTGGCAGAAGAGCCAAGCCACTGATTCAGTCAACCCCTACTCTCATAGTGAATCATTTGTGTCTGAGAAGCCCTTTCCTGGGCCTCATCATAAAATCAATATGCTTCAATAATTTTGAATCATCTCCAAGAAGGGAATTATTGGCTTTTAAATAAAAAGTGCTTATAAATAAGTGGTTAGGGAACACATAAAAAATATTTAAATAGTAAGTCCAAGCCAAGAAGATATAATCTAGTTTTATCTTCCCTTGGACCAAAGAGTACCTACTACCAAAACAAAAGACTGTGTCCCAACAGTGAATTAAAGTTTTTATCTTCTACAGGCTGAAAATTGCTAATAACTTCTAAAAGGCAAAAAACAAAACAAAGCCTTTAACATCCTGCTGTTGTGTGGTGACCACTGGCGCACGTCTGCACACCACTGTGCCGGTGCTGCTGCCCCTCACGTTGTGTCTCCTCTGCCTTCACAGGCTGCCGCAGGCCTTCAGCTCACTTAGCAATTTGTACGAGTCTTGTTCCAAACACCAACGACTTATTAAAAAAAGGATCAATCTGGAAGGAAGGAGTCTCCTAAGGAAACCAGGCAGCAAAATCAAGAAAATCTGGGTTTCTGATGCCATTACCCGGGTGCAGAAATACCCGGATGTTCTCATTTCACAGTGTAGTCCATTATGTAAGTTTTTTACAATGAGTTTAGGCCAAAGTAATACATACAAATTCTGTTTTTTAAGTAGTTGTAGCCAAACAATTTAATATGTATTTCTACCATAAGCATGGAGGAATCACTCACTATTTATATGACATGCAGGAGGGGCTGCAAATTGTCATTCCTCCTCTGTATCCATTCTCCCATTTTATTAACAGTAACAAAATCCCCAATAGTTTTCTGGGCAATCATGGTATGGTCTGAATTTTCATGCTTTCCTTATAGTTAGATGTGACCACTGAAGACTGTGTGGCCAATGGATTGTGAACAGATGTGGTGATGAGTCCACTTACCAAGTTGTGTCTGTAAAAAGAAAGGAGTTGTTCTCTTTGTCCTTTCTCTTCACATGGAAAAAGGATAAGTCTGGAAGGAGGGAATCTCCTAAGGAAACCAAGCAGCAAAATCAAGAAAACCTGGGTTTCTGATGCTATCACCTGGGTGCGGAAGTCCCCAGATGTTCTCATTTCACAGTGTAGTCATTATGTAAGATTTTTGTATTGAGTTTGGGCCAAAGTAATACATACAAATTCTGTTTTTAAGTAGCTATAGCCAAACAATTTAATATGTGTTTCTACCATAATGACTTAGAAACCATTTGAAAATTACTATGAATAAATTAAGAAAAAAAACTGATTTGTATTCTTAAATAACCATGTCTCTTACCTGTGGGATGTGTGTACCTGTTAGGCATAACTTCTCAAAACTTGGAATCACATTGGACAGCAATACTGTCATTTACTTGGATTTTATCAGAAGAGCAACCATCAAACCCAGCTTTGCAAACATATAATATCACCAAGAGATCATCAAGAGATCTAGAGTTTGTTGTTGTTGTTGTTGTTGTTTTGGTACCGGGAATCAACTCAAACAGTGCCACTGGGCTATATCCCTGGCCCAGGAGATCTAAAATTTAAACTCTGAACACCTCAAGCTATTAATTCCCTCACTGTCTCTCAAATGTCAAGTATCAGAGTTTTCTTCAAATATTTAACACTTATTTGGGTGCCCTGTGGTGCTTTGTGTATCACTTGGGAACCACTGCAGTGGGGCGTCCACATTAGCCCAGGAATGTTCACACCTTTTATATGAAAGAAAAATTAACTTCTGTTGTCTTTAACTCCTGACAATTTATAAGCGTGGACAAACATTTTGTACCTAATAGATGGTTTAAATTACTTAAAGACATTAAAAAGTGACTAGGCAGTTTTGCTTGAGTCACACACACTCGCACACCCTCCCCCTACTTCCTGCCCTGCTGTTACCTTCTGACCTCCTACCCAGGCCGTGCCTCTAAGTTGTTTCCCTTTTCTTCTTATTTCTCCCTTCCACCTGGTAATTTGTTCCATTTCACTAGCTGCTGGCTCCGGGGCAAATGCCCTGCATGAACCCTGCCACCCTCCCTTCCAGAAACCTCAATGCCATCACCCTGCTGGTCCAGTACCTTGTTTAAGAGACCTTGCCAAAGAGTGCTGTAGTTGCTTGCATGGAAAATCCTACAGGTTGTGTGGAAAAGTCTGAAGCATAGCAACCGTTTTTCTGTCACCACCAACACACCATCTTCACTTAGTGGGGAAAAACTCCATTTTCTTTCAGGAAACAATTGAATGATGGTTACAAAGCACAACCTTTGGTCCCACAGTAAGCTACATCCTTTAAGCCATGTTGAGAGGTGCATTTTGGGGGAGAAAGAGAGGTAGAAGACAGGGTAATGGGGGGGATATGATTGAAATGTTATATGTATGTGTGAATCATAGAAACCCAATGTTTTCTAAAACTAATAAGTCTAGTAAAAATATATTTTTAAAAAGAGGTGCATTTCATAATAAAGAATTTGCAGTTGGAAGAATTAACTGGGAGTGAAAATCTTCAGATAAGCTGAACACCAGAAGCCAAGCTCCTAGGAGGATCCAACTGTTACAACCTTTGAAAAGAGACTTCCTCCCCATGCTTCTCTTGCAAAGGAAGATGCTGCACTTCCACTTCTACTCTGCCAGAGGGGAAAATGTGCCCCCTTGATGAATTCTGAAACTACTGTAACCAGAGCCCCACCATGTCAAAGCCCCACAGAGAGGCTTTCTCTCCAGTTCCCAAGGCAGATTGCTGTGATCATCACTTCCTTTTTGTGTCGATTAGACCTGGTCTTTCTTAGTTGGCTTCCTCCATTTGTGCAACTAGACATACAACAAGAATTCTGTCTCCTCCTGGATGCTAGCTATTAACATCCAACAGTGTGTTTCACATGCCTTCAGGTGTGTCCCTGCTGTGCAGAAGTTGAATCTATCAGGGTCTTATTTATGTGGTTCTCAAAGCAGAGCATTTCTAGTAACTGAAACAGCTGGAATCTTACTCAGCATCACTTTCTGAAGTCTCTTACTTCAGTGACATTTTCACTGAAGCATAAATTAGATGTTAGTTCCTTTGGAAGAGAGAATTTGTAGCAGATCAGGTTGTCTTCCAGGATGGGTACATATGATCATTGTTTTCCAAGCCAGGTTACTGGCAGGATTGTAGATGATAAAGGTGAGGCATTTTCTCTTTGACCAGTAAGCCCTACTCCCAATCTGTGGTCTTTATTCCCAAAAATACACACTTATTTAAGTGTAAAACTAACCAGATACCAAATGGGAAGGAAAACATACTTTTTAAAAGATTATAATGATAGGACTGAGAGTGTAGTTCAGTGTTAGAGTGGAGGCCTAACGTTAGGTCCTGTATTTGATCCTCAGCACTCCATGAAGTTTTCTTTTTTCAGAAAGTTATGATGATACATTATATATCCAAGTACTTCTTCTTGTTCACACAGCTAAGACTGAATCCAAGGGGCTTTTTTTCTACTTTTCTTTCTTTCCTAGTCTACCTTCCTCTCTAGATCTGGATTCCATAAGGACAGAAGCACGTAACAATTGTCTCTAGTCCTGTAATACTTGGCAAATGATCAGTACATGCTCATTTGACATGAATGCTACTTTTACAGGCCTGGCTTGTTGAACGGTAAAGAGACAGAGTGAAGTAAACGTAGTAAATTCAGCCTCCTTAACCCTCCCCACTGGCCTTATTTGCTTTTTCTTTCTGTTGATTTCTCCTTCTTTCTCTGCCCATTTCAAAGGCATAGCCAGTTTCTATGATAAGGGAAATAAATAACTACACTTGACACTCTTGACTACCTTCTGAGGTAGATTTGATTTGGAACTTTAGCTACCAGGTGGTGAGCACTGCATCATGCTAGAAAAGGTAAGATTTGTCTCCTTTTTTTGACTGGAGGTGAGAACCTGCAAAGCAGTACTTCCCTTGGTCTATTGTGGTAGATGTTACTAATGTTCTGTGACCCCAGATCCACAGAAAATTATCCTTTTCTGCCTTCTTGAAGTTGCTACGTTCAGGATGATCTCTTCATCTTGATAGATTTAATTACTTCACAAAGACCCTTTTCCAGATATGGTCACATTCACGAGTTCTAGAAATCAGGACATGGATATATCTCATGGGGACTACATATACTGCTGCATTTTTGTTGCTGGAGAAAGAACATACTCTGTGTAACTCTTCATGGGTAGGAGAGAGGAGATGAGAATTTTCAAAAAAAAAAAAGGAAAAGAAAAGAGAAAGAGAAAGAAAAAGAGAAAGAGAAAGAGAAAGAAATAAAGGAAAGAAGAAAGAAAAGACCAAAAAAAAGAGGAAAGTCTGAACCTGCTTTTTTCCCCTTCTCATGATGTGGCTATGTGCCTTACTATGTCACTATAACACATCTTATTCCTGTACAGAAGGCAATTGATTTTCGAGTGTTGACTTTGTATCCAACTACATTACTGGGTTTGCTTAATAAATCTAGTAGTCTTTTAGTGGAGTTTTTGGGGTCTTCTATGTAGAGTATCATGTCATCTGCAAATAACGATTGCTTTTCTTCCTTTCCTATCTTTATTCCTTTTATTTCTTTCTCTTGTTTAATTGCTTCCAGCTAAAGTCTCCAGAACTATGCTTAATAAGAGTGGAGACAGTGGACATCCTTGTCTTGGTCCTGATTTTAGAGAGATAGTTTTCAGTTTTTGTTCATTTAGTATAATATTGGCTGTCGGTTTGTTGTAGATGGCTTTTCTCAAATTGAGATAAAAACCATCTATTCCAATTTTCTGTAGGATTTTTATCATGAATGGGTGCTGGACTTTGTCAAAAGTTTTTTACTGCATCCATTGAGATGATCATATGCTTTTTGTCTTTGGCTCCACTAATATGGTGTATTAAATTTATTGATTTTTGTATGTTGAAACATCCTTGAATCCCTGGGATGAATTTCTCTTGGCATGCTGTATAATCTTCTTGACAATTTGCTGCATTCTGTTTTGCGTCTATCTTCATTAGGGAAATTGCCTCATAATTCTTTTTCTTAGTTGGGTTCTTCTCTGCTATGGCCTCAGGGTAATGCTTGCTTTCCAGGATTGAATTAGGGAGTATTGTTTCCCTTTCAATTTCATTATAGAGTTTGAGAAGTAGTGGTGTTAGGTCTTCTCTAAATTTCTTGTAGAACTCAACAGTGAATCTGTCAGGGCCTGACCTTTTCTTTGTTGATAGGTTTTTAATTACATCTTTGATTGATACTGGTTTATTTAGGATTTTTATATCTTCTTGATTCAGTTTGGTGATTCATATGTATCTAGGAATCTGTCCATTTCTTCTGTATTTTCAATCTTATTAGAATACAAGTTTTCAAAGTAGTTACAGATGATCTTCTGGATTTCTGCAGGGTCTATTGTGATTTCACCTTTTTCAGTCCTAATTGCATGAATTTGAGTCTTTCCTTTTTTTGATAAGGGTTTGGCTAAGGGTTTGTCACTTTTATTTAATCTTTCAAAGAATCAACTCTTTGATTCATTGATTCTTCGTATTGATTTTTGGCCTCCAGTGCGTTAATTTCTGCTCTGATCATTGTAATTTCCTCCTGCATATGAATTTTGGCTTACCGTACTCTTCTTTTTCTAGAAGTCTGAGTTCACCATTAAGTTGTTTATATGCACGTGCTCTGTTTTCCTGATATGGGTATTTTCTGCTATAAATGTCCCTCTTAAGACTGTTTTTATTGTCTCCCGTAAGTTTCAGTATGTTATATTGTCATTATCATTTAACTGTAAAAGCTATCTAATTTCTCATTCAATTTCATCTGTGATTCATTGGTTGTTCAGTAAGGTGCTATTTAATTTCCACATGTTTATGAAGTTCTTGTGGTGTCTTTTGCCATGGATTTCATTACACTGTGGTCTGATAGTATGTATGGGATAATTTCAATTCCTTTGCATTTACTTAAGCATGTTCTATGAGACAGTATATGGTCTATTTTGCAGCAGAAGAATGTGTATTCAGATGCTATGGGGGGGAACACTCTTTAGACATCTACTAAGTCCATTTGTTCAAAAGTTTTATTTAGTTCTAACATTTCACTATTGATTTTTTTGTTTAGTTGATCTTTTTGTGACAGTGGGGTATTGAGGTCTCCCAATAAAATTTTATTAGGGCTTATTTGATTTTTCATGTCCATTAATAATTGTTTTATATAGTTGGATGCACTGGTATTTGTTGTGTATATATTTATGATTATTATCTCTTTCTCTTGGATTGTTCCCTTTACAAGGATGTAGTGACTTTCATCTCTCTTCATCAGTCTTGGCTTGAAATTCACTGTCTGCAAATAGAAAACCTACCCCTGGTTTTTTATGGGTTCCTGTCACATGGAGTATTGTTTTGCATCCCTTGACTTTTAGTCTATGAATTTCTTTTTGAATTAAATGTTTCCTCTATGCAGCATATTGTTGGATCTTGCTTCTTGATCCATTCTGTCAGTCTGTGTCTTTTGATTGGTTAATTGAGACCATTAATATTGATGGTTATAATTGGTATGCATTGACTCATCCTTGTTATGTTATTTTCCAGTAGTTGGCTCCCTCCCTCTAATTGTTCCCTGGTGGATTCCTTCTGTTGGGGTTCATGGAGCTGCATTTATCACTTTCTGGAGTGTCTTTCAGAATATTTTGGGGTGCTGGTTTGGTGATCATAAATTTTCTCAGATGTTCTTTGTCATGGAAGTATGTTATTTCTCCATCAATTTTGAAACATATTTTTGTGGGGTATATCAATCTGGGTTGAAAGTTATTTTCCTTTAGAACTTGGAGTACTTTACTCCAAGTTGTCCTTGACTTGAGAGTTTGTGCTGAGAAGTCAGGTGTGATTCTGTTGGGCTTTCCTTTATAGGTGATTTGTTTCTTTTCTCAAACAGCTTTTAAGATTCTATTCTTGTGTTGAATTTCTGGAATCTTGACTATGATATGCCTGGCTGTAGATTTATTTTCATTATTGCTAATTGGAGTTCTATATGCCTCATTTATTTGTATGTCAAATTCTGTTTCTCTACCAGGATAGTTTTCTGGCATGATATCTGTGAACATTTTTTAAATGCCATTTATTGTATCTGCTTTTTCATTGTATTTGCTTTTTCATTGACTGCAATCAATCTTAAGTTATTCTTCTTTGTCTCATCTAGCAGCAGCTGGATTGATTTCTCATGATCCCTTGCTATTTTTGAGAACTCTTTCTTTTCCTGGTTGCTAACTGAAAGCCTGTCTTCAATATCTTAGATCCTGTCCTCACATTGGTCAAATCTGTTTTGAATACTTTCAGTGGAGATTTTTTTCTCCTGGATATCTGCTTGAATGTGCTTTATGAATTCTATTTCTTTCCATAATTTTCTTAAGCTTGTCTGTTTTTTTGTCTGTATCTGCTCTGTTGCTAAGCATGGTGTATATTTTGGTAATCTCTGTAGTTAACTGAGCAATTATTTTTGATTTCATTTTTTCCAGAGTCTCATTCAATTGCTTCAGAGAGGCCTGGTAGGCAGCTTTCAGATTGTCCCACTTCATTGCCCCCTGGATTTGCCTTTGGTGAACTGGGTGTCTGGGATTGCATTTTCTTTTCTCTCTTTTTTTTTAGTTTAATTCCTGGGGTGATGCTTGTATGTTACCTGTGGTGGGTTGCTTTATTGCTAGTACTTAGAACCCTTAGATGATGACTATTCTTTGAGGTATCTTCCAGGTGTGGCTGGTTTTTGGGTTTTGAGTTTGTTGGAAGATCTTACCTCTTAAGTTTGTTGGAGATAAGAAGTTGTTGCTTGTTTGGCTTAATCCCTGATCCTTTGGCACTGTGTCACACTATTTTCTGTGACCCTTATGAAATTACAGGACCAACAGCTATTTAAGAGATTTATATCAACTTTGACTATAGTGGTACCAGTAGCATCAAACAACCTAGAAAATGACAAACTGAGCTAATCCTAAATTTGCCACTTTTAACTATATGAACTAGATTTGTGATTGTGTAACAAAATCTAAAACAAACCAGAAAACTATATGCAGTATACAAGTCAATTTTGCCCTCAGAGATTAAAATTTAAAATGGATTAAGGAGAAAATAGAGAAGCGGAAAAAGAGGAAGAGATTAGAAGTAAGGTTAGAGGACAAAGAGGGATCATGCCAACTTTGGGAAACTGGTGCAAAAAACTGAAGAAACAGAGAGATGGAAGAGGTGAAAGGAAGTACAGAACAGAACCACAGCCACAGAGAGGTTAGGAACCATGTTCACACTTATACAAAAACAAGATCAAACAATGAAGGGAAAAAAGAAAGAAAAAAATTAAAGAAAAGAAAAGAAAAAGTCCACTTCCAGGGTTTTCTCTGATTTCACTAGTAGACAATCTGTGGAGTCAGAGTCCTGAATTGTGCCAGTTCATCCGAGCAAGCCAGCAATAGCTTTTTGGCAGGGTAGTGGATAATCTCAGCAGGGCTGCCCTGAGGCCAGACTCACTGGGCTTGCTGCATCTGAGCAATTTCTGAGGGCTTGAGCCCACCTAGGATCTGCTAGATGTAACCGGCAGCAGTTCTGGGTTCTGAGCTCAGCCAGCCGTCTTCACGATGGCTCCCAGTCAATTGCTCTCTCCCACAGGAGGACTAAGTCCTCTGCACTCACCACCAGCCAGTGCAGTCCTCCACATCCACTGCTTCCCTCCCCTGCTGCATCTCTCTGCAGAGTCCTCCAGGGTCACCAGCCATCACCGTCACCGTGACCATGCAGCCACAGGTTTGAACTACTCCTCTTGTGCAATGAGTCCTAAGATGCTGCTTGCTACCACCTTCTTCTTCATTTAAGTTTTTCTCTTTACTCTCTCTGTGGACTTCAGTTCACACTGTAGATTGTTCCTGGGTCCAGTGAACCCACTTCCCTCCTTCTCGTCTTCTTCACAGTGTTGTGTTCTAGGATCCAGACAGTGACTCTCAGAAAGACTGTAACACATCTTATCTAAAGGATTTAGCTTAGAATACAAATTTATGCCATGCTCTTTGAGTCTTTCTAGTTAATTTCTGAATGTAAAGATGGTTTTGGCTTCTCCTCCCCCAACTCACCTTAAAATGAGTAATGTGAATTAAGGACAATAGTGAGTAGGGTAAAGAGAGCATGTCTTCCTTAACAGAAATTTCATATACTATGATTATAACTAAACCCTCCACATCTGACTCCTTGAAGAACTATAAAATTTCTAATTATTTATCCCTGACTCCTTTGCAACCCCTGTACTAACCACATTTTAACTCTGTATTTATTACTTTGAATTACATACATTTATGCATTACTGTTTTAAGATATATTTGCCAAAGACTTCAAACAAATGAGCCAGTGCTCTGCTTTGCCATTTTGGCTGTTGGGAGAGAAAACCCAGGAGTCCATAACAGGTTCAGAGGCAGATTGGGCCAACTTCCTGGACTCCTTTGAAGTTGAGGTTATTCTTGGGCTACAGCCCAGTTGGATACTCAAGGGTGTCTCAAAGAATTACAGCTCCTGAACTACTGAAGATAAGTGGGTCAGTTCTTCAACGTGGCAAATTAGCTGGCTTAGCAAATAAATATCTCAATACAAATCTCTAGTTGAAATTTAGTGATGTAGACTGAGATGTTGGCCAACTTTGTGCCAGTGAAATATTTATTTCTGTCTCATATTTGTTGGCAGCAACAGTACTAAAATCATAGCAATTTAATAAGAAGACTTATGAAGCAGCTTAAAGAGACAGCAAGGAAAATTGATCCCTGGAATAAGCAGCAGGGGATTGTCAGGCTGACCACTGGCATGAGGTGCTGGCACACTTGTCTCAGGCTGGAAGTGGGTAGTGGGTGGGGAGAGAGGCGCCATCCCCATTGAAGGCATCAGCTCCAACAAGGGGTTTTCTCAGCACTGTGCATTCCACCCAGCTCTGGTTAGGAGCCAAGAACTGTGAAAAGCAACCACAGTCTCTGGATGTGGGGAGAAGAAATGAGATGCAAGCAAAGAGTCTTGAAAGAGCTGAAGGAGAATCTGTGACTTGGTGTCAGTCCAGGAGAAATCAGATACCAAAGTCAAGTTCTTTTTTTTTTTTTTTTCTTTTAACTGGGTATTACCAACTTTAGCTCTGATCTCAGAAAGTATGAAAGGTTCTCTGACTTCTCTTAAACTGTTTTTTTCCTGTCCATCTATCCCCTCCCCAGTCAGGATCCATGTCAGAGAGATTAAGTAGACATGATAACTCCCAGGGTATCTTCCTTTTCCTCCTTCCCAAATCTCTTCTTGGCACTAGAATGACCTTATGATCAGAGTGGGTGACAGCCACCAGCTGGAAAGGCTTCTAACCTACAAAGTTCCTTCTCACTCCTGGGCACTGCTTTTGGAGACAAATATTCCAAGATCTTAATATTCCCCATTTAAAGACAAGTACCAAGAAAAGGAAGATAAAATCATACATAGTATAAGGCTTCTCTTATGACATAGTCCTACTTACAAAGGAATTGCCTCACAGCATGAATGATGCTCTCCTGAGGACCAGTGTTCTAACCTCTCCCCCACTACATTTACTAAAAGATTCTGGGAATAAAGCAAGCACCCGTATTGGAGGAAAAGGGACCTGGAAGAAGATGAGAAGGGAAGAAAAGTCTTTCACTTACACTGGGATTTGTCTGTTTAATTTGATTGACCAATGCCCACTTCAGGACAATATGCAATGTAACAGTGGGAGCATTTCCAATTTATCAACTAGAAGATTCAGAAGTGAAGAAGTGATACTTCTTCTTACTGCTAGCTCTGGGACTATGATAACAGCAGCTTCAGGAGAATGTTCCAAACTAGGTGCTAGATGACCAAGATTCTAAAGCCTTCTATAGCCACTGACTTTTCTGTGATGGTAGAAAGTCATGTCATGCTTGTTACGTCTGTTTCCTTATCTGTCACTGAGACAGATAATGTCTATTCTGTCCTCCTAACAGATTTTTATGGGACAGTGAACATAATAATGAGGGAGTTTATATTAGGAATGGCCTGCCTCCTCTCTCCTACTTTTCTTACAATGATTTTTAGGCAGTGTGGACTTGGTTATTAGTGAGTAGGTAGAACTGATGATCATAGAAGTCCCTAGACCAGATGCAGGTAAGTAGATCAAAAAGGAATGAACTGTGGAAAATTTCTTGTCCATCAATCATCCATCCCTCCATACATCCATCCATCCTATTTAGTGATAAACCAGCATACCTCTTCCCAACTCCCCATCTGGTAACAGCCATGTTGGAATTATGTACATCATGAAAATCAAATTTGTAACCATTATAAACAAGTATTCTTTTTGTTTGTGTTGCTTGAGAACTGGCTGTTAAACATTTACCGGGCCATCACTAATCTTGTCTATGCATCTCTTCTGTCTATCTGCCTATCTATCTAACTATCTCTAAATCCATTAGCCAGTCAGCCAGCCATCCAGCCAGCCAGCTAGCCATGGATCCATTCATTCATCTACCCATATACTTACGTACCTATTTATGGATCTATAGGTTCAATCAGCACAAATTAATTGAGTACCCAGGATATGCCAGGGCTTTGGAAATTCTTCAGAAATTTTTTCTTCTGGGTCTAAAAGTCTGGTGGGGCCAGAAAAATGGGTCAGTGGCACAGTGCCTGCCTGGCAAGCATGAGGTCCTGAGTTTGATTCCTGGTACCAAAACAAAAACAAAAACAAAAACAAAAACAATTTCCTTTTGCTGGGGATATAGTTCAGCGGCACAGCGCCTGTCTGGCTAGCAAGAGGTCATGAGTTTGATCACCAGTACCAAAAAAAAAAAAAAAGTCTGGTGAACTCTTAACTGTGAGAGAGCACAAGAACAGTATTCATTCTGCCCTTTTCTTTTGTACATTCTAGGAGGCATTTCTCTTCCAATCATTAGACCAGAAACTAGTGAGGCCTAGGGCAGAAAGCAGTCTGACCTTCATAAGAGAGCTCTGACCACCTTTTTCGACCTGTTCACGCTGGTTGCAGGAAGGGCAGTAAGTAAGCATCAGCAACATCGGAAAGTGGGGTGGTGTGGCGGTGTGACCAAGGATTCTTGGGGAGGAGGGACAGCAGATGAAGTCTCACCTGGGATTTTCATCCCCATTTGTTTTCCCACTCTGCTTAACTCTCCTCTTGAACCTTGTCTTTTGCTCTGCTGAAATCTTCTTCATTGATCTGTCAAGTGAAACGTGAATCTTCTTTGGGCAACGAATACTGTTTTTGATGCTGGGGATAGAGGAATGGAAAAGACAGGGATAGCTTTTGCTCTCACAAAGGTTCATTTCAGTGGTACCTACAAGTACATTGTAAAAATGCAAAGAAATAGTATGATGCTCTCTCAAAAGGTTAAATAGAATTACCATATGTTCCAGTAATTCCACTCACGGGTATATAACCAAAGAAACTGAAAGCAGGGACTCAAACAGGTATTTTTTAACTAATGCTCACAACAGCATTATTCATGATAGCCTTTTGGTTAGGAACAACTCATGTCTGTTGACGTATGAATGGATAAATAAAACGTGGCATGTTCATACACTAGAATATTGTTCTATTTTTAAAAAGGCATGAAGTTTTAATAATTCTACAACGTAGGTTAACTTTGAAAACATCATGCTAAATGAAGTAAGCCAGACACAAAAAGACAAATGTATGTTTCCACTTACATGAGGAATTTAGACTAGGCAAATTCATAAAGATAAAGTGCATAACAGAGGTTCCAAAGAGCTGGATGAAGGGGCAAGAAGAAGTTAACTTTTGTTAGAGAGTACGGGATTTTAATTTGGGGAGGTTAAAAAAATCTTAAGAGCTTGGGATCATAGCATATAATGGCAATCCCAGCACTCAAGAGGCTCAGGCAAGAGGATCTTTGTGATTTCAAGGTCGACCTCGAATATAGTACAATGTGAGACCCTGTCACAAACAAACAAATAAACAAACTGTCCTGAGAATGCAAATTCATAGTGACAGTTGCACAACATTGTGATTGTGCTTCACGTCACTGAATTATATACAAAAATATGATTAAAATGGTTAATTCTGTGTTACGCATAGATTGCCACAACAGACACATACAAAAAATGCCATGCTGTTAACTAGAGGAGGGCAACAGGGTGATTTGATACTGATTTTAGACTGGGAGGCCTTTCTGAGGAGATGTCATCGAGGCCGAGATTGAACTTCAAGAATAAGGAGCAAATAATGGGTCAGAAGGAAGAACTTTCCCCAAAGATGAGATGATTGCAGTGAAGACCTGAATGTAGAAACAGCCTGGTTTATTTGAGGAACAGAAAGGGCCGCGGATGGAGGAAGTATGAGGCGGCTGAGTGTCAAAATAAGATCTAAAATGGAAGCAGGGACTTTTTGAAGTCAGGGCAAGGATTTGAACTTTGTTCTACTGTAATGGGAATGTATCGGAGGTGCTACATGATTTGATTAACAAGATCGTTAGGGCCTATGTAGATATCTGATAGGTAAGACAGAAAACAAAAGCTAGAACTAGTTTGAGAGCTATCGACATAGTGCATGTAGTGGTGGCTGGGCCCAGAATGAATTGGGGATGCATTTGGAGGAAGAACTGGCCAGACTTCCTAATGATTTGGAAACATTAGCAGTGGAACAGCAGCAAGAGGGGAAAAAGAGACTTTGGGACAACTTCTCGACATTTCAGACTGGAGCCAAAGGGTGACATTGTTTATTGTGAAGTCAAGAAGGTGGGGCAAGTTTGAGGTAGAATCTCACAAAGATGCTTAGCCCTTTCATTTAAATTTTTTTTCTCTTAATTTTAAGACGGGGTCTCACTAAGTTGCCTAGATTGGCCTTGACTTTGCCGCCATCCTGCCTCAGCCCTGGAGTAACTGGAATTATAGGCACGCACCTCTGCACCTTGCCACACATTCTTTTTTCTACTTACTTAAGTGGGAAGGTGGTGAGTAATTAAAATACAGGTAAGTTTAAAAGACTGGGAAGGAATAGATATATTCTGATGGAAATTTTAGACAGATTAAAGGGGTTTAATTGGTAGGTAGAGAGACATTCATAGGGAGGAAGGCTAGCAGAATCGTTATGAGCAAAGACTCAGAGTTAAGAGTTTAGACTTTTCCCCTCAGTACTGGGGACTGAACCCAGGACCTTTGCCCTGAGCTGCATCCCAGTCCTTTTTTATTTTGAGACAGGTTCTCACAAGTTACTAAGTTGCTCAGGCTGGGCTTGAATTTGTGAACATACTGCCTCAGCTTCACAATGCTGGGATTATAGAAGTGTTCCACGATGGTTTAGACTTTTTTGTTTTTTAAAGAAAGATTGAATTTTAAGGTTTTAGAAAATGTATAGCTATGCTTCTCACAGATGGTGCTATGTAGTAGGAATATATGAATTATAGAGAAATCTTTTTCCTAGAGGTCAGTTTGCTCAAATCATTAACTTTTTAACAGTTCTAATTATTTTTTCTGGAAATAGTATTTTAAAAAATTAGTATGTTTTAATCAAAGATATCTAGTTATCAGTTTAACATGTAATCAGTATGAAAACTGAGTTTTTGTTATTTTTGACATTTTTATTCTATGACTTTGTCATCTCTTCCTCATCTTCTTCTTCCCTCACTCCTTCTTCTTCCTCCCCTCCTCTCCTTCTTTTTCTTTGTAGTAAAATACACATGAAACCTACCATTTGGAAGCAGTATTTTTATATTGTGATAAATGTAGACATATTATGACATAGACTTCAGCATTTATATAGGTTTTTCAGGTTTTGCAAGGCTGCCTGTGGCTGCATACCAAAATTCCATAATTTATATCTATGGCTAATATATTTAAACCTTTTATTAGGGAATATTAGGAAACATTTCAATGAAAAAGTTTAAGGAGGACTGAATTGTAGATGACATCCCTACATAGATGATTATTAGATAATTCCTATGAGAACCTTCTTTGCTATTGGTCCATATATCATATCCATGGTCAGTTTTCAAATTATTAGAAGGCGTTTTCTGAAAATTTTCAAAGATTTGCCAAGCTTTTGGTCCTGATGAGAATTACAATGTCTGACCCATGGCTGACCTTTACGTTATTGATGATGACTTCAATGAAACATGACAATGGGCCAGTTGGCTCAGTTCAGAGTCATTTGCTTACTTTTGCTCTTTTTCCCACTCCAGGGTGTTTTGCAACACAAAATCAACTCTCCTTTCCTTATCTAAGCATTTTTTAAGTTACAGATTTTAATTTAGATAATTTGTTTTTCACGTGATTTTTTTTCTTTTTCTTTTTTTCTTTTTTGAGACAGGTTCTTGTTATGTAGTCCAGGTTGACCTTAAATTTGCTATGTAGCCTAGATTGATCTTAGATCCTCTTGCCTCAGCCTCCTGAGTGCTAGAATTACAAGCATGAGCAACAATGACTGAATTTTTACATGCAATTTTAAGAAATAATACAGAGAGAACCTATATACATTTTACCCAGTTTTTCCCAGTGTCACAACTATGGCATAGTATTATAACCCGGACATTGATAAAATCCTTACATATTCTTCCATATTTTTCCCATTTTCCATCTTATTTGTTCTCATGTATTACGGCTTGTGTTTAGATGTCCCCCGCCACCCAAAGCCTCATGTGGTCATAGGCATGGCTTTTTTAGAGGTGGATGGATCTAGAGTATGTGATTCTGGAATTGATTCTTGGTGCAATGCTAGGAATAAAGGTACTAGGATTAAGGGTGTGAGTGCCACCCATCCTAAGGGCAGGTAGCCTGAATAAAATGTACGGGACAGAAAGTGACTGGTCACTTACTTGCTTTTGCTGTCTTCTGCCTGTCATGAACTGTTTCTCCTCTGCAATGCTCTTCTTACCGTGCCACCCTGCTTTGGAGCCAGTCAAATATGGATTAAAACCTCTACAAACTGTGAGCTGAAATAAATCTTTTCTCCTTTAACTTTGGGTCTCAGCTATTTGTCTCAGCAACAATAAAAGTAGCTAAGATATCATGCGTGTGAATATGTGCATTAAATTCCAGTGATTTCATCATGTGTATAGGTGAGTGTATCTACCCCCACAGTTAAGCTACTGACAGTTCCAACACCATGGGGATCCCTCCCAGTGCTCACCTCATCTCCCTCACCTCCTCTCCATCCTATCACTAACCTCTAGTAACTACTATGTAACACACATGTGCTCTATTCTGAAACTTTGCCATTGTAAAAATGATGCACAAGAAATGGGAAGAAAATATTCAAATAGGGAAGGGGAAAAAGGAGGGGGTGGGGGAAAGGAAAGAAGGGAAAAGTAAAAAAAAAGTGTGAAAAGAAGGAAAAAATAGAAGCAAGTATTTCGTAAATGGGGAGGGGAGGAGGGGTTGAAGGGAGGGTATGGGGAATGGAAAAAAATAAAGTTACATCATGTTCAGTTACAGATTCTCTGTATGAGTAAGATCATGTATATCTAAAATATATGAATAAAATCTGATTGAAGAAAAAAATACATAAATGATTCCACACAATATTTATCCTTCTGAAGTAAGCCTTTTTGGCTCACCATACCTAATAAAATCTGACTTTATTGTTTCATATTTGATGACAGCTTTTAAATCTCATTCTTCTCTCTTTGCTTTTTGTGCCACATGCATGCAAGCTGGTAAGAAACCCTGGGTTCTTTTTCCTATGGTATTGGTGGGAAATTCCAACATGTGAACCTCTGCCCAGAACCTAACCATTAAAAAAAAAAAAAAAAAAAAAAAAAAACTCAAATCAGTTTCTTTTTCTTGCTCTCTGAAGCCATTTTTGGACCTGTTTGGGAGGCCAGCCCAACTCCCCACTGAACATCATTCCATTTCATTTCGGCATGAATGTCATCATTGGTATCAGCCATTAAAGCAACCTTGGGTGGGAGCCCATCCAACTTCTCCAGGCAGGCTGCAGCAGCTCTACCCTCTGGATTCTCAGCCAGCTTGTTGCATGAGTCAGTAGTTTGCTCCTTTCTGAGTAGTATTCCATGGAATGTATGTACCACAATTCATTTAACCATCCATCCTCAGAAGGAAAACTTTTGTGTTGCAATCTTTAGCTCTTACAAATAAAGCACTTAGGAGTTTCATGTACATGTTTTGATGTGAATATAGTCTTTCATCTCTTGGAATAAATACCCAGGAAAACAACTGTTGGGTCATATGATATTTACTACATTTATTTATTGATTTATTTATTTTAAGAAATTGCCAAACTTTTCCAGAGTAGTATCATACATTCCTATCAGCCGTGTCTGAGTGATCCAGCTCCTCTGTATTCTCTCCAGCACGTGGTATAGTCACTATTTTTATTTTAGCTTTTCTAAAGATGCATGGTAATGTACTTGTAATTTGTTTTCTTTTTTCCTGTGGTTAAAGATATTGAACATCTTTTCACATGCTTATGGCCATCTATAGATCTTCAGGAAAATGTCTCTTCATATTTTTTTGCCCATTTGCTAACTGGAGTTTTTATTTAATTTTTATTTTTTCAGTACTGGGATTTGAAACCAGGGCAATGTAGATGCTAGGCAAGTGCTCTACCACTGAGGCACATCACCAGCCCTTTTTAATTTTATTTTTGAGACAGGGTCTCATTTAGCCGCCCTGGCTGGGCACCCTGCTTTCTCAATAATGGGTTGCAACCTGCTTGTACACTGACACTTATTAGTATATGAGAATAGCCTGAGCTGTTTAAATTCCCCCTTAGTGTTGTGAAATCAGTGTTGAAATAAGCAGTTGGAGAAGGAAGAATGACTAGGGTGTGTATGCCAGAGTGTATTTGTATATGAATGTATCAGATATTACTCTTAGTTTCCTATATTTAAGTGTGCAAAAGTAATTACTCTTCTTTATTTCTTTTAAATGATCTAAATGTTCATCTTCCTATGCAGGGGGAAAATTCAGATATAGCCATTAGTGTCTTCATCCTGTGCTCCAAGTTGTGCTCAGATCCTTAGGCCTTACTGAACCCTCTGGAACTGGGAAGCTACTGTTTGTGGATTGTAGGTCCACACCATTTTCCACTGGACCACTAGACTTTTATTGCTACCTGTGTGCCTCATGCTGGGTGGTTCAGCTGCTAAATCCCCACTCTGGACCAGAGAAGCCAGAGGCTAGGAGGAGCCGGCCTCCTTTGTTGCCATGCAGACTCTGAGGTCTTGCCTGATTGTCACAGTCCATTGGAACTTTCTGCAATGATGGCAGTGTTCTGTAACTGATCCATCCAATATGGTAGCTACGAGCCATTGGAAGCTATCAAATGCCTGAAATGTGGCTAATACCATGGAGGAACTCTATTTTTAATTGAATTTTATTTTAATTAATATAAAAATTTAAAATCACATATGGCCAGTCACTGCTATCCTGAACAGTACAACCTGGGGAGTACTACCATCCAATTGTTCATAATTTGTCCTTGTCTTTTGGCTTTCTGACATCTGGAGAAATCTCTGCTCCCTATTATTGCCATTTGAATACTTCCTATCTCTCCTCAAGAACATCTACAATCTCCATGCTGGTATTAATTTTCATAAGAGACTAAAAAAAGCCTCAAATCCATTCTGTTTGCCCCACCCTACAAAAGTGCTTAAATACCAAAGGTTTGGATATTTCCTTGAAACTGAGAAAAGTATAAGGTAAGTTAATCTTTCACATTACCACATCACAGTAATACAATATGGTTTAGGATAGAACCCTGGATGATATCACACAGCTTTATATTACATCTGTTGAGATCTTTAATCTAGTACTTATATACCATTGTAGGTTTACCAAGCCTCAGAAATGCCTAACACATCAGTACATTGCCCTAACTTCACATATGAAGAAACTCAGTTTGGGAGCAGTTAGCAAAAGTTTGAGCAAGTGATTATGGAGTTTGGTGAGACTTGAATCTGTGTCATGGCTTGCTGGGCTGGATATATTCTGCTGGATAGATGGGATAGGTGAAATGTGATTAACACGCAAAGCTTACCTCTTAGATAAGATTAGAGATTCAGATACTTCTGTCTTGACCATGATTGTGGTCATTATTAGGTGTCTTAGTTATTTTCCTTATTGCTGGACAAAATACCCAGTACCCATAAGTTAAAGGAGGAGAAGTTTTTTTTAGCTTACAGTTTATAGAGATTTCAGTCCAGATGCGGCTACCTCCAAGGCAGGGCAACATGGCAGAGGGGCATCACAGAAGAGAGCTCCTCACATTATGGCAGCCTGGAAGTAAAGAAAGATTCAAGGGTGGGGGACATAAACCCCTCTAGGCCACACCTCCAGTGACATACCTCCTTCAACTAGGCTTCACCTCCCAACATCACATTTAGCTGTAAACTCATCGGTGGACTAACCCACTGTTGAGTATCATGCCTCCATGAATCAACCACCTCCCAAAATCCCACCTATGAGCACATGAGGCTTTGGAGAGACATCTAGATACAAACCATAACATTAAGCAAATAACCAAAAGAAGTATTTATGTAATGTTACTCTGATGCATCATTTGCTGGGCTATGCTAACTTATTAGAAATGTTTATTAGTTAGTAACCTCTTCCTCTATCAAGAGAAGAATGTGACTTTTGAGGTAGGTAAGCATTCTAAGTTATGGCCTTGAAGTAATCATGGGCACGAAATGGTGCGGTAGTTACTTACCCTTTTGTTAGCCTTAGCAGAGGTTCTATAGAGATGCAAGTTACTTAGGAACCTAGTTAATTACCATTTGATTCAGCACTTGAGACATTATCCTTAATCAGATATGCAGATTTTATTAACATTGATTATTTCTTTAAGAAACTAGAGAATTATATTTTGGCTGAATTTGCAGTTGTAGTTGATTTCCCTGGTCATGCTCTACTCTATTCAGGAACAAAATAGATTAAGTATCCCAAATAAATTTAGTCTGTCCAACTCCTATGCTGTTGTTGTTGTTTTCTCTTCTCCTTGGTGGCTTTGGGCCCACAATATTTTCTTACTTTCTAGGTTTATGGAAGTTTATCAGTGTCAGCCTGTTGCTTTTCCCCTGGTGACCTATTTCCCCAGGAGAGATACATTTTAAGTACCTCAGTTCTACCTGGGTTGTGCTGCCCTTTGAACATCCTCTGGATAGCCATAAGCCTGCTGGTGCCAGCTTCCCCAAGTAGAAAGCACGGTTCTGAGGTGGTCCTTTCCAGAGTCAGAAAGAGCATTCACCACTTCCCTGTATCCTGAACATGACTTGGATTCTCCAGCCCAAATTCTTGCACTTTTGTGCCTTACATTACCCTGCAGTTTCCTTTTTTATTATATATTATTTTATAGGTCCTCCTTGGTAATATTCTAGAGTCCATGTTCTTATTTATTTCTTGTGTCTGGAATGACTTTCTAGAGATCTCCCCTTCCAGGAATAACTTAAGGGGAACGAGGAAGAGAACTAGATGACTGAGCCTACTAGCTCCTACTTTTTTATGATTTGGGATGGTGGGCCCAGCAGTCTCCAAGAGGTTCTAGTCTTTACCAGCTTTGGTCTGTTCTCTTTTTGTGCATAAAAAAGTCTAGAAAACAATTTCTTCTCTGTTTCAAAAGTTAAAATAATTTTTGAATCAATTCTCACATTTGGGTTACCAAGTGGTGTTTTTTTTTCTTTAAAAAGTATTTTTCAAATTGTGGCAATATATATGTAAATTTAGCATTTTAGTGATTTTGAGTGTATAGTCAGAGAAATTAAGTAATCTACATTATTATGTAACCATAAACTCCATTCATACATAATTTTTTAAAATACTACCTTTTATTCTTAATTTTTTGTTAGTGTATGTGACACTTAAGTTATATTCATTTCGGTATGCATCACTGTAGTCAGTGTCTTTAACTCTTGAGAATATACCCAGGAGGCATATGACTGGGTCAGATGGAATTTCTTTTTTTTGTTGTTTTGAGGACTCTCCATACTGATTTTCGTAGTGGTTGTGCTGGTTTAAATTCTCACA
Organism: Dasyprocta punctata; assembly: GCA_004363535.1. Lineage (NCBI taxonomy): Eukaryota > Metazoa > Chordata > Mammalia > Rodentia > Dasyproctidae > Dasyprocta > Dasyprocta punctata. The sequence goes on from RJWM01002898.1 coordinate 103,118, forward strand.
AACAATGCTGAAGGGCTCCCTTTTCTCTACATCATTACCAGCATTTGTTGCCTTTTGTGTTTTTTCGATAATAGAAACTAAGGATAAGACAGAATCTCAGAGTTGTTTTGATTTACATCACTCTAATGGCTAATGATGATGAATGCTTTTTCATATACTTACAGGCCATTTGTTCTTTTGAGAAGACTCTACAGTTAATTTTTCCATTTTTAAATTGTTTTGGGGTTAATTTTTTTAGTTCTTTATGTATGCTAGATATTAGTACTTTATCAGATTAGTAGACAAAAAATTTTTCCCATCTGGTTGTCTCTCCATTCTGTTTGTTATTTCCTTTACTGGGCAGAAGCTTTTTAATTCTATGTAACCTGATTTGTTGATTCTTGATATTATTTCTTGTGTGACTGGACGTTATGGTTGATATGCTGTGTCAACTTGAGTAATTTAGAAGTTTCACCAAGAGACTCAGCAGGGAGCCAGGATCCTTAATTTGTACATATCTTCATCCTGTGCAAGAGGAGGGCACAGAGATTTTGTGAGTGCTACCTCTGCCCTGGGGGATTTGGGTAGGGGTGGGCTGTATATGATATAAGGGAGAAAAAGAAGCTTGCTCTTCCCCCACTTTTGCTCTGGCTGTTTTTTCTGGCTGCTGCCTTGAAGTTTTGACCCTGTGCCAGTCAATCCTGCCTTGGAGCTAGCCGACTATGGACTGAAACCTCCACAAACAGTGAGATAAATAAACTATTCCTTCTTTAATTTTGGGTATCGGGTATTTTGTCCCAGCAATAAGAGAAAAGTAACCAAGATGCTGGAGTTCTGTTCAGGAAGTCCTTGCATGTGCCCTGAAGACTCAAGGGTTTTCCAAAACAGATAAAACCACCTCCCAAAAGTGGAGATATTTTTGCTTTTGTATCTTTGATCAACCTTGATTTGATTTTGGTACATTACAAGATACATTGTTCCAGTTATGTTTTTGGTTCCTTTGTCAAAAATCAGACAGCTGAGGGTACGTAGGGCTGTTTCTGTGTCTTTTGTTCTCTTCTGTTGGTTCTTTTTTTTTGGGTGGGGGAGGGTCCCACACTATGCTGGTTTTGTTAATCTAGGTTTATAGTATAACCTGAAGTCTGAAATTGTGATGCCTTCTATTTTACAGTTTTAGTCAGAATTTCTTTTGCCGTTCTCAGTCTCTTATGGTTCTATGCAACTTTTAGGATTATTTTTTTCTAGTTCTGTGAAGGTTGCTGTTGGCATTTTAACAGAAATTTTATTAAATCTATAGATTGCTTTTTAGTAATATGGCCATTTTAATACTAATTGTGCCATCTAGGAACAGGGAATGTCTTCCCACTTTTTAAAATTTCTTTCTTTCTTTCTTTCTTTATTTACTTGAGACAGGGTCTTGCTGTGTAGTGCAGGTTGGCTTTGAACCCACAGCACTCTTTTTACCTCAGCCTCCTGAGTGCTGGAATTGCAGCCATGTGCCACCATGCCTGGCTCTCATATTCTCTAGCTTAGTCGCTTTCTTCAGAATTCTGTGGTTCTCAATATAGAGGTTTTTAAACTCTTTGGTTAGGTTGATTTCTTGGCATTATATATTTTTTGAAGCTATTATGAATGGTGTTATTTTCTCAATTTCTTTCTCAGTGGGTTGAATACTGGTGTACAAGAATACTATTGGTTGTTTGTTGATTTTGTAGCCTACCACTTTGCTAAAATTGTTTATCAACTTTAAGAGTCTTCAATTAGAGCTTTTTGGGTCTTGAATGTAAAGGGTTATATCATCTGAAAATAATGCTAATTTAAATTTTCCTCTTCCTTTTCATTTTCCTTTCATTTATTTCTTTTGCCTGATTGCTGTGGCTAAAGTTTCAAGTGCTATGTTAAAGAGTAGAAGTGAGCATGGGTACGTTTCTCTCATTCCTAATTTTAAGGAAGGCTGTCAGTTTTCCCTCATTCAGTATGATGTTGGTTGTGAGTTTGTCATATATGGCTTTTATCAGTTTTAGGGAAAGGCCTTCTTTACCTATTTTCATATGGTGTTTATCCTGAAGGCATGTTGGATTTCATCAAAGGTTTTATCTACATCTATTGAGAGGATCATATGATTTTTATTCTTGATTCTATTTGTATGGCATACTACACTTACTGATTTATGTATGTTGAGTCATCCTTGCATCCCTGGGATAAACTTGGCTCAGTCATGGTACATGACCTTTTCAATGATTTGTTGAATTTGATTTGTAAATATCTTATTGAGGACTTTTGTGTCCATATTCATGAAGGATATTGGCCTGTAGTTTTCTTTTGTTGTTGAGTCCTCATCTGGTTTTGAAGGTAATGGTGGTTTCACAGAAAGAATTTTGAAGCATTTCTTCTCTTTAAATTAATTACATGAATAAGTTTGAGGCGCATTGGCATTAGTTCTTCTCTAAAGTTCTGGTGGAATTCTGTGCTGAATTTATTGGATTATCAATTTTTCTTAGTTGGTAGAGTTTTGATTAATGTGCAAATTTCATTTCTTGTTACTGGTCTGCTCAAGATTTTTGTATCTTCTCTGCTCCATTTTGGTAAGTCATATGTGTCTAGAAATTTATCCATTTCTGCAAAGTTCCCCAATTCATTACTTTCAGAACAATTTATAAGTTTTCAAAATAGTTTTTAATAACTCTTAAATTCATTGGTGTCTGTTATAATTTTACCTTTTTCATTTCTAGCTACATTAATGTAGGTCTTCATTTTGGTAAGTTATGCTGAGGGTTTATCAATCTTCTTTACCATTTCAAAGAACAAATTCTGATTCACTGATTCTTTATGTTTTTGTAGTCAATTTCATCAATTTCCACTCTGGTCTTTATAATTTCTTTCTTTCCATTAGGTTTGGGTTTAGATTGTTTTTGTTCTAGGCTCTTAATGTGCACTATTATTTATTTATTTGGGATTGCTCTGTTTTTCTAATGTAGGGACTCAGGGCTATAAATTTTCCTCTTAGAACTGCCATAATTTTGTCTCACAGATTCTGATATGTTATACTTCAATTGTCTTTTAATTCTAGAAATTTTTAACTATTTTTCTTGATTGCTTCTGTGACCCATTGATCACCCAAGAGTATATTATTCAATTTCCATTTGTTTGAGTAGGTTCTGTGGCTTCTTCTGCTATTGATTTTTAGTTTCCTTCCATTGTGGTTTGATAGGATGCAAGAGGTTGTTTTGTATATGTTGAGACATATCTATGGCCTAAAATATAGTGTATTTTGGAGAAAGTTCCATGGACTGCTTAAAAGAGTGCATATTCGGTGTTTCTGGGTGACACGCTTGGTAGACATTAGTTAAATTCATTTGTTTCTACGGTGTACTTAAACTCTAACATTTCTTTGTTGACTTTTTTTTTGCCCAGTTAACTTGCCTGTTTGTGACAGTGGGTATTGAAGTCCTCCACTATGAATGTATGGGTGTCTACTGCCAGCCAACATCACCTAAGCAATGAAACAGAAATACGAAAAAAAACATACATCACCCTTATTATTCTCCTACAAACCTTCCTAGTAATAACATTCTCAGCCACAGAAATAATAATATTTTACATCCTATTTGAAACAACCCTAATCATACGTTTTTATGTGGAATAGCTTTCCTTTTATGAAATTGGTATGCTGACATTAGGAACATACATATATTTAGAATTTTTATTTGTTCTTGGTGAACCATTCCTTTTACCAATATGTCTTTTCTGAACAGTTTTGGTTTGAAGACAACTTTCTCAGAAGTTAGAAGAGTTAGGCCTCCTTGCTTTTGGGCTCCAGTTGCTTGTAGTATCATTTCTATCCTTTCACTTACAGCATGCATATGTCTTTGTGGAAGAGATATGTCTCTTGCAAACAACACATTGTTGAGTGCTATTTTTTGATCCACCCTGCCAGTCTCTGTGTTTTTGATTAGAGTTAAGATAATTTACATTGAGTGTTATTATTGAAAGATATGTATTGATTTCTGTCATTCTATTTTTTTCCAGTGCCCAATTGCTTTCTGTTTTCCTTTAGTTTGCTATTCTCTCACTGAGATTCATACATTCCCTTGGGCTCTTGGATGTTATTCTCTTTGTCTCTTTTTAGGATTCCCTTAAATATTTTCTGCAGAGCTGGTTTGGTAACCACAAATTACTTTATCTTGCTCTTGGTAAGTCTTTAGTTAAATCCATTTTGAAGGATAATTTTTCAGGATATAGTCATATAGATTGGCAATTAATTTCTTTTAAGGCTTAAAAAGCTTTACTACATGCTCTACTGGCCTTTAAGATTAGTGTCAAAAAATCTGCTGTTATTTTGATGGGCTTGCATTTATAGATAATTTGGGACTTTTGTCTGACAGCGTTTAGTATTCTTTCTTTGTTCTCAATTTCTAGGATTTTAACTGTCAAGGACCGTTCTATATAACTGTTGGGGAAAAGATAATTTCATAGTTAAATTGTGATTAGGGCTTGTCTGAGGCCCAGTGCCTTGCCATGTGGGATGGCTATGGTATGGGGGAACGTAATTCCATGTGTTTCCAGTTACACTTGAGGCCCCAATGGTCCCATGATGCTGTAACACTCCAGGATAAGATTGCATCAGTTGAGCCGGGCGTGGTGGCGCACGCCTTTAATCCCAGCACTCGGGAGGCTGAGGTAGGCGGAGGTTTGTGAGTTCGAGGCCGGCTTGGGCTACAACGCGAGTGCAAGGCCGGCCTGAGCTACATAGTGTGACCCTGCCTCAAAAAAAAAAAAAAAAAAAACCAGGGCTGGGAGTTTGGCTCAGTGCCTTAAGCGCCTGCCCTGGCAGGCGCGAGGTTGTGAGTTCAATCCCCAGTGCCGCAAAAAAAAAAAAAAAGATTGCATCAGTTGGAGACATCCTGGTTCCTTGAGAACCCAGTAGTAATATAAATAGAGTTTCACCTTGGGGAAAGGACAAACTCCTTAACCTACCATCTCTCCCCACCATCTTCATCAACATAAAGATCCTCATTAGATCCTTCAGTCACCAAAGCACTCAAAGTCATCCCATAATTGCCCTACTTATTGTATACACCCAATAAATAGTGGCTAGCTTGGAGTTTCTTTGTCTTTGCCCATTCTGAGGTGTTGACCTCCTGGTCTCCCATCATGTATTGTTAAATTTGTCTTTGTTTCTTATTTCATCCCCAACAGGCAGTTGGAAATCTTTTCCAGGTACCTGATATTGGCTGTGATGTGTTATGAAGAGGTTCTTGTCTGATCGTGTCTATCTGGTGTTCTAAATACCTTCTTTATTTGGATATACATCATTCTCTAGATTTGAGACTTTTTCTGCAATAATTTCAGTGAATATGTTTTTGCACAACAAGTCTCTACCTGTACACATTCTTTAAGATCAATGATCCTTAATCTAGGAATTTAATCTAGCAACTCTTGGGTACTCTGTTGTCTCTTATTTCTTCATTATTACTGAGTATGTTCTACTGTATCAATCTTGTCTCCAAGAAACACTGTATTCGCAAAAACAATAATTAACACTCATACACAGTTGTATATACACATATGATCTGTCATATATCATAAAAGACAAATAAAGGAAAAAATAAGTTTTACTGATAATATTTACATACCAGAAAAGGGGAAGGAGGGAAAATTTGAGAGTATATGAGAAGGCAACTAAGGAAAGAGAAGAGGAGAAAGGAGTTCTAAATGGACAATAAGAGAGATACATGAATGCTGAGTTGGATTAATGACCTAATAGAAACACTAATTCAGCATACCCTATGAAACAACCTCTGGTGTATGTCTTAGTTACTTTTTTCGTTGCTGGGACAAAATACCTGATACCCAAAATTAAGGGAGGAAAGGTTTATTTCAGTTCACAGTTTGTAGAGATTTCAGTCCATAGTTAGCTGGCTCCAAGGCAGGATGGCATGGCAGAGGGCAGTGTAGAAGAGAAACAGTTCATGGTGTAGCAGACAGAAAACAGCAGCAGCAAGCAACAGCAGTGAGCCTGCCTTCTCTCTCTCCCTTTCTATTCCATCCAGGCTATAAACCTATTGATTGGTGCCACCCACACCCAGGGTGGGGCTTATATTATCCACACCCAGAACTATACTAATTCTAATCAGTGGACTAATTTAGAGCCACTCACTCTTAATCCCAGTATCATGCACCCTAGATTCAGCCAATTCTGAAAAGCCCCTCTTATTAGCACATGATGCTTTGGGGGTAGAAGTTCTAGATATAGCTAGAGAACCTAATGTGACAAGTGTGGGAGAACCTAATGTGACATGAGTAAGATACTATAGGAGTGAAAACAATAACCAGCACTCATAAGCCCTTCTAAGCACCCGTATAACCCACAAGGTCTTTCAAAAGGAAGTACCAAGAAAAAAAAGAAAAACAAAAACATAGTTCAACATTCTTTTTTATAATAGTATTCTTACAGATGTCTTAACTAGGTCAAATTACTCTTCAGCTTCAGCTCATTTAAGAGAGGCCATATGGAGCTATCAAGGGGTTAGGTTCCATTCCTCTATGGTTGTAGCTGGGAATTTGGATAAGTCAACTAGTGGGCTAAATTAATTCCTAGCAACTGACCTAAACTCTTCTGTACAGGGGAGTGAGGAGGTGGAATGATCAAAAGAGCCCAACGAGTCCGCTCCTTCCCACCTGCAGGCAGACCTGCAGCGTGGCCCAGTGCTTCACAGAATTCCAGTCTGTGCTCCTGAAGGTGTGGCTGGTCAGTTGCGATGCCACTATCTTCACTCAGAGCCCCTCCAAGTGGATCAGAGTCAGGGAGGACAGGAAGGGATTGTGTGTTAAAGGCTGGTAATACCCGTCCCTCCCTGCAGGAGCTATCCAGACTCAGACTCTTTCTCACCACAACCCCGTGGCTGTATTTACTGTATGCTGCTGTGCTCATACTGCCACTGATTTACTCTGACTCTCAGCACCATGGTGTTTTCTCAGCCCAGAGTAGGCTTCTTTGACAGCTGGGGCTTTGGGTCTCTCTTCTGCTCTCATGATTTTAATTTTACCAAATCATAGTCACCCTTTCAAAATCAACTCTAATTATTAGGACTCGTAGCCACTTCCTCTTGTCCTCCAGTTACTGTTACAACTTGGAGTTACAGAAAATGTAGAAGTTTTCTGTACCTAGGTGGAGGAAGTTACTCAAGATGACTTCCGGCTCCAATTCCGCTCAAGTTCAGTTCCTCCTTACTCTATCAAGTCAAGTGCAGGAGGGAGCTTCTACGATGGCATGCTCATCCAACCTTGTCTAGATCTGAAGAGACAAGATGGGAATTATCGTTCCTGCTTCTATTCACTTGGTTATAGTTAGATCATCTATCTGCCTGAGTTGTATTTCTTCTCTGCTGCTGATCCAGTACTCACAAAAGACAGTGTCTTTCATTTTACCACTCCACAGGAGCAGAAGGTCCCCTAACCCTCTGAGCCAGGAAATCACTGTTTTACTCAATTAGAAAAAGGAAAGGGCAAAATCCTCTTTTAAGAATCCACATTTGTTTTGTTTTGTTGTCAGTACCAGGGATCAAACTCACAACCTGGCACCTGGCAAGCAGGCATTTAAATCACTGAGCCAAACTCCCAGTCTTATTTTTTTCAAGGCAGGGTCACACTATGTAGTTCAGGCTGGCCTTGCTCACATTGTAGTCCAACTCAAACTCACAACGCTCCACCTACCTCAGCCTCCCGAGTGTTGGGATTAAAATTGTGTGCCACCACGCCCGGCACATTTGGGTTTTGGAAGAAAGGGGCCATATGAAATGCAACTGCAGTGGGGATCTTGATCAGAGAGGTTGCCACTGAAAATCCCATTAGAGCTAATGAAGTTTATTAGCAAATGAGGTGCTTCTCCTGCAGGAAATGTTGCCAAGAATGTTGAAGTTCAATTGTTCTATTAAGATAGGAGGCAGCCCTACCACTCTGTTGGCCATCTTGAGTTCTCAAAAGCGTGAGGCTCCTGCATACAGGGATGGACACAGATGGGATAGGAAAAAGCCTAAAGCTGTAGTCTGCAATTCTTTTGTTTATTATGGGAGTAAAAGTGAAAAACTATGCCATGCTAGAAGCAAAAAAGAGAGTCCAGCCTGATAAGACCAGTAGGCATATAAGAGTGGTTTGTGAAGTCTTATTCGAGTCAGAAGCCTCAGAACAGGGCTGGGGATATGGCTCAGTGGCAGAGCACCTGCCTGGCAAATGCAAGGTTGTGAGTTCAATCCCCAGTACCAAAAGAACAAAGCAAAATGAAACAAAAACCTCAAAACTGAACTTCTAGTCTTCAAAAGGTTTAAGGTAAGACTTATGGCACAAAATTGGTGATTGGTAATCTCTAGCTATCATGAGATATAGTACTATTTATATAATATAGATTTTGTCCTGAGCTCAATAATAAGGAAAAATTATAGATTTAAAAGATATCAACACTAAGCCGGGCGTGGTGGTGCACGCCTTTAATCCCAGCACTCAGGAGGCTGAGGTAGGTGGAGTGTTGTGAGTTCGAGGCCGGCTTGGGCTACAACGTGAGTGCAAGGCCGGCCTGAACTACATAGCACGACCCTGCCTCAAAAAACTAGGCCTGGGAGTTTGGCTCAACAGCTTAAGCACCTGTCTGGCAGGCGCGAGGCTGTGATTTGATCCCCGGTGCTGCAAAAATAAATAAATAAATAAATAAATAAATAAATAAAGATATCAACACTAAAAGTAAAATTAGTTGAATATCCACTCTGCAACAAGCACTAGCTTACACACTAACAATCTTCATAACAACCACCCTAAGAAGGAGGTAAAATTATTTCCATTTTACAGATGAACAATGTGAGATCAGAAAGATTAAGAAACCTGTCCAAATCACTGAACCATAAATATTCTGTGGATCATGATTATTCTGCCTTGATTTTTATTGGAAAAAAGTATGAATAGAGTGGATATTAGGGCTCTGTGACTTCTGTTAAAAAGTTTTAGGAAGTGAGCCGGGTAAGGTGGTGCACGCCTTTAATCCCAGCACTCTGGAGGGTGAGGCAGGAGAATCGTGAGTTCGAGACCGGCCTGGGCTGCAAAGTGAGTTCAAGTTCAACCTGAACTGCATAGTGAGACCCTGTCTCAAAAAATAGGGCTAATTGCCTGCCTGGCAGGCATGAGGTTGTAAGTTCGATCTCCAGTACCAAAAAAAAAAAAAGTTTTAGGAAGTAGCCTGAAACTGGTTGAATCTGTGTTGGTCAGGCTGTGTGAGCTACATTCTGAGACACAACTGGAGTAGATGTAGGATTTTGTCTCATTCCTACATGCTTAGCAGGCAAACAACACATTCCTGACCGGGATCTCCAAGGCACTTTGTGTCTACAATTCTAGTGCTGTTCCCCAGTCTAAAACCAAAATTATGATAAATTTAAAGTACTCAATAAACTTTGTGATTCTAGAACCAAGCAATACATTCTATAAGGGTAAGCATTCCAATAAATGTTCCAAAATGCTACATTGTGTGTGCCATTTAATTACAAACTCTCAACCAAGATTTTCTAGACTCTAATCAAGAAGGCACACTCCAGAGGCAAAGCACTTCTGTTATTCATATATAGACCTATCAATCAGCATAGTTAATGTTAAAATTTTTTTATTGATGACATTAATGGCATGTTGATTATCACAATGAAATTTAGAAATGGGGTCTCTTTGATACAAAGACATTTGAGATAAATGGCTTAGTTAAAACCCTGTAGTTCAGAGAATCTCCACTCTTTCATGAATAAATACTCAGCTAGAATTACAGTCAGTGCCTTTAGAATGCTGGCTCCACCTGCTCTTCTGTCCAGCTGTGAGCTCTGGAGCATTCTGGTTGTCTGTTTCTGGTTATACTAGTGACAGAATCATGCCCTTTGAATCCTGGGAACTCTCTTGACAGAATCTTGCATGCAGGATAACATGAACTGCTATTACTGCTGACTAGTAAATATTTAGATAGTGTCTGCAGAGCAGAATCTGGCTAGAAGCTTGCTTTGGTTATAACCTGTAACCTTTGTAGAGAAGAGAAGCTTCAGGTCATGACCTAATGATTTCCCTTTAGCTACCATTGGTACATGAACTGTTTGGCTCTAGTCAGGTTTCAAGGACTGCTGGTAGAATGGACAAAAACTCAGTGAATTTGTGTATCTGTGAAATGGACAAGAGGGAAAGGCACTTGGGAGGTAGAGTTTAAATGTCGAAATAGCAGCTTTTCAGAGAATATGATACAGCATGACCAGATTCAGGTAAAAAGACCAGTGACTACCATCCTTAATGGAGTGCTGCTCTCCTTAGTGTCTGGTTCCAAACTGCAGAGGTAATGCTGAGAACCTGACTGTCCTCCACAGATAGGGCCGACCTCAGAAACTCACACTATTAATGTCCATAAAGACCATATTTCCAGCACCCAGGAAAATCCTGACTGGTGGGTTCTTAAAGCAAGGTCACCTCCTCAGAGTCATCTTGGGTGCTTATTTTAAATGCGAGGTCTTGGTTACCTTCCAGACCTCTTTATTTGGTGCTTGTTCTTTTGGAACCCAGGTATCTATAATTAACAAGCTTTTAGTGTAGTCTTTATCAATTTAATAGCAACTTAATTATCAAGTGGAAACAAGCAGTATGATACTATCAACACTGTTTGTAAAAGCATCCTGATTTCAGAAATATTAAAATGAAGGTGAAAATGTGCATCTTAAAGGCAAAATAATCATCACACCTTCCTAGATAAGGGTCTAGTAGTTTAACCTATGTTTTCCTAAACTCAGATGCAAGAAATTGTGGAGTTTCTTTTCCTGTTTGGGGATAAACCAGTAGGTGATATTTAGGAAGAGGGAAGTCTCTCTAGGACTTCCCTTACATCAAGCAGATTTTATCTATGAATAGCAGATTTAGTTTTTTATTTTCACCTGAGTGCCTTAGACATGAAAGAGCTGTTTTTATTTTGAGATGTGCACGCTGAGGCCTAGACTGACAGTAACTCACCAAAGCCTCTTAACTAAAAATTTCACTGGTGAGGCAAAACACACATAAAGTGTTCTGACTCTCTGTGAATTTCCCATGAAGCAGCAAGGCCTCGTCTTCCCCTTCACTCCAGCCCAGACAGAGCCTCTGAGAGATGAAGTCTTCCCCAAGCAATGCTTTTCCTTTAAGATCCATGAAAGCATTGAAGAACAGAGAACAGAGCACTAAGTGCAAATAAATCTGCCCATGAGTGCTTCTTATATACCCTATCTGGTTCCTCAGAGAAATAAGGCAAGATGGGCTTTTTGTTATTCTGTAGAAAATGTGTCCTTAAAAAGCAGGGAGGTATGATGTGCTTCTCCTTCATGAGTCAAACTTCTTGTAATTTCCAGTTTTATTCTCCAGGTCATTAATGACATTGTGAGGATGTCCTATATGTAGCCAAAAACTAAAAGAGACCAGAGGGGGGCGGGGTTGACAAAGAAGCAGAAAATATGGCTTTAATTTTCAAGAAAAAGAAATTCTAGTTTAGGAGGAAAAAATTGCTATATTACCAAGTGAAATTCTGGAAAACATTTGTTCATCTATTAATCTGTCAGTAGCTGTGTCCCAGGATTGAGTCAAGTTGGCCAGGGAGGAAATGCTGTAAGAGGTGAGGTCTAACTCAGAGAGAGTAGAGGATCACGAGTGAGCAGCATTGGTAGAGTCTGGTGAATGTCATGCTTAAAAGTGAGCAGGTGAACCAAAGCAGCCAACAGCAGAGCTCAAATGCCCAGTCATTGCCTTTGGAATTTCTGAGACCCTACTATCCTTTACCATTCAATGGGTATGTCAGGCTAGATCACTTCCTGAACCTATCTCCTTGACCGTCAAAATGGGATCATTGTATGTGCTTTCCTGGCATTGCTTTGAGAATAGAATAAATAATGTAGAACACTTGGGAAACAGTAGCCATGAATTAAATGAGCACTTTTCCTGTGGAGTTACTGAAAGTAAATTGGAAAGAGAAGAGGTTGAGATTATTGGCAAAAGGAAAGAGACTCCCAAATGTTCGAAGTTTTTATTGGTTTCCTCAGAAGACTAAATACCACTGTATAGAAGATTTTAGGACTGAATACACCAGACTGGGAGACACCTCTCCAACCAAGTTGTACAGTGAGATACGTGCGATAAAGTAATCAATTAGTGAAAAAGCACATCCCAGGGGTTAATAAAGGAGATGAAATCTTAATGAGCCTCTTCTATAAGCAAAGCATAAGTATAATAATTTCAAATTCAATATCTGACAAGTAAAATTCTTAGTTGAAAATACCTTTTTTGAGCTCTGAAAAAAACCAAAAACAAGAAAGAAAAAAGTCAGTACCTCCTGAGAATAGGCCATGCTGGGACTGGGAGGAACCAACAAGAAGCCAACTAGCCAGACTTTCTTGTAAGCTGTGCAAGCTTCACGGGTTCCAGGAAGAGAAAAATCAGTGCCTCCTGTAAGCCTACTGGCATGTGAGCTGAGAATCAAATACAGTGTCCCCCCGATCCCCCATAAGTAACTAACTAGTTCAGCAGACAGGCTGAATTGATAGCAACTAAGGTATATAAAGCAACTAAATGCCTATATTGTTTGGTTGATTTTTTAGGTCTGTGGCCAGCAGTCTGAGTATTTCTTGGCAGGATGACAGTATGCAACATAGCAAAGATGGGAGATTTCCTTTTATCTCATCTTTGAAATCCAATATTGTTCTCACTGGTTTTGCTTTATTCTGATTATTTGTTTTGCTTTATTTAATATTCTGTTTTGATTGGTTTTATTCTGTTTTGTTTTTGGTTGGATTTTGCTATACCTGGTGGAATGGACAAATATTGTGAAGATGAGAAGACAACTAGCCAGCCTTCCTGGTAAGTAGCACAATGGGTTCCAGGAAGAGAAAAGTCAGCACCTCCCGAGAAGCCACCATGTTGGGTCTGGGAGGATCCAACCAGAAGACAACTAGCCAGCCTTTCTGGTCAGTGGCACGAGAGGTGTGGATTCCAGAAAGAGAAATAGCACCTCCTGAGAACCCACCATGCTGGGGTTAGGGAGGATCCAAACAGAAGACAACTAGCCAGCCTTCCCAGTAAGCAGTGCCAGCAGTGCGGATTCCAGAAAGAGAAATATCAGTGCCTCCTGAAAACCTGCCATGCTGAGGTCAGGGGGGATCCAACCAGAAGACAACTAGCTAGCCTTCTGATAAGTGGCACAACAGGTTCCAGAAAGAGAAAAGTCAGTACCTCCTGTGAGCTTACTGGTGCACAGGCTGAGAATCAACAGAGGACCAGCTAAGTTAATAGCAGCTGAGGAACATAAAGCAACTAAATGCTTGTATTGCTTGGTAGATTTTGTAGGCCTGGGGCCAGCAGTCTGAGCATCTCTTGGGAGGACAACAGTATGCAATGTAGCAAATATGAGGGATTTCCTTCTATCTTGTCTTTGAGGCCCAATATTGTTCTCACTGTTTTTGCTTTATTCTGATTAATTGTTTTGCTCTTTCACTATTCTGTTTTGATTGGTTTTATTCTGTTTTGTTTTTGGTTTGATTTTGCTATACCTGATGGAATGGGCAGCTATTGTGAAGATAACAAGATATACTATAGTAGCTATTGTTTTCCTAGTATTCTGCTTTGAAGTTCTGTTAAATGTAATGCGTTGTTTTGATTGACTTTGTTTTGTTTTGATTTGTTGGATTTTACTATCTTTGAAATAAAAATTTAAAAAATATTGTGAAGATAATAAGATATACTATGGTAGCTATTATTGTTTTCCTAGTATCCTACTTTCAAGCTCTGTACCAGTTTTGCTGCTCTGTTTCGATTGGCTTTGTTCTGCTTTGTTTTGTTGGATTTTACTATCTTTAAAAAAAGAAAACTCCAAAACCATGACACACTCTTGGTTGTGATGCAGGTGATAATCCTAAGCAGTCAAAATTCTCAGGCACAGGCACTTTTCAATTAAAAAGCTGAAACTGGCAACTAACCTTAAAGATTCCAAGATATAATTAGAAGGCAAAGATGAAGGTGACCCCCAAAGAATAAAAAGATTACTTTAAGGAAGTGATTTATGATTAAAGAGAGCACATTAATAAAAGCCTCTCATTTGACATGTACTTTCTATCTTAGGACACAATACACCTTGGATCCTCGTGTATGTGATTCTTCTTCCAGGTAGAGGACAGAAGGTTGTGTCCTTCATTTTTCACATGTGCTTCATAGAGAGGTTTATTAGTCAGGGAAGAGGTGTCACAAGGCAAACTGTGATGACTTGGTCAGGGTTTGTTTATTGAATGACCCTTGGCAGGAGTGTGGGTAGAAAGCAGAAGAGAAAGTACAACAAACCAGGACTGGTGTCAGCAGAATTGCCACCACTCCCTCGCCTGAGGCCTTGGAATGAGAAAGAGCTACCAGAACCAGGTTTCACATGGAGGAGGGTGCCTTGAGGGAAGATGCAATCTTCAACTGATGGCACAGTCAGCCTGAGGAAGCCATGCAGGAAAGGAGTTGGGAGAGGCGTACACTGATGTCATACTCTCCTCCTCTCTGCTTTCTGGGGGCCAGAGGGTGCTCCCCCTGGCTAAACCCAACCAGAAAGCGAAAGGTAGAAGAGCCCTTTGCTGTAGCCCATTCAGCTTTCTAGGCAGAGTGCAAAATAGAGAATGGGTCTGTAAGAACAGAAATACCTGACACAACAACAGAGGTGTTGGGGCAGAAGACAAGGCAGACAGGAAAAGAAGATCTAGAATTTGCTTGGTGTATTAGTTTGTGAGAAGTTGCCATAACAAAATGCCACAGATTGGGTGTCCTCAACGACAGAAATTTTGTTTCTCACAGCTCTGAAAGCTAACAGTCCACCAGCAAGATGTCAGCAGGGTTATTTCTTTTGAGTCCTCTCTCTTTGTCTTGCAGATGTCTACTTTCCTGCTGTGTCTTCACAAAACCACTGCCTTCTGAGCATGTGTCTGCAGGGTCCACTCAAACTGGGTAGAACTCCATCCTTCTTATGACCTCATTTAACCTTAATCACATCTTTCAAGGTCATATCTCCAAATCCATTCACATTGTGACTTAGAGGGGTGGCCCAGTTCAGCCCATAATGAAACAGTTGGCTGCAGGATTTACACCATCAATAAGCCCTTTAAATGGTTGCAGTGAGCATGTAGGTGATCAGAGCAGCCCACAGAACTTCCCAAACCTCTCATTTTGATCTGATTGCTCATCACATTATTTCACCCAACTCTTCTTTTCTGGTATTAGATGTCTGATTTTATCGATGTGATCACAGGAACCCTAAGACACAGACACTCTGACCTGGGTCATTGATTTCCAGCCTCACATGCAGAGAACATCATTCTGATATAGAACTTCATTCAATCTTGTGAGTATGTGAGTAACTTTGCATTTGTACCTGCATCATTAATCAATAATTTTTTTCCTGAATCTCACTGGAGTTGAGTTTCTGCCACTTGTATCCCAACTAGTCCTGACTAAAGACAGAGGATATTTATTTGTGAGAATTTCGTTCTCATGACATAGTTGTGGGGAAGTTTAAAACATCACACTTAATCAAGACTTGAGTGTATATTTCCAAAATAATAACAGCTCAACCCTATCCTAGCAGATGGGTCTACCTCTTGAAGGAATCTACAGAGTAGGGGAGAGGACACAGCACTCTTACTTGGGGACCACCATGGCCAGTCATGACGTTTCTCAATAGGGAGTTTTAGAAAAATATTGAGTAAAACAGCATCACTGTTCGCATGCAGTAAACAGAGCACAGTGAAAGAACATTAGCCGTGTAGCTCAGGTACCAGAGAGGGGTTAATAATATATCTGTCTGCCTGCTCATTTAGCCACACTTCTTGTTCTCCATGAGATGGGTGAGCTGAAGCCAGGATGCTCTGGAGACAAGAGCGGCTTAGTCAACTCTCTAATAAAATGCCTTGAATGTGTTGCCTCAGAGACTGTAGGCAGCTACTGTGCTAAATTATTCACCCTGACTTTTACTGGGTACCTTCCTCCCATTTCAATTACTTGGAATTTTTTTTATAGAAAGTTGGCTGTGAGAATTTGACCCCTCCAACTGCCTGGTAATAATCTTGTCTGAATTGCAAATGCAGCAGCATGGGTTGATTCTGGAACAAGTCAGCATGCTATTAGAAGAATTTGAGAGGAGCTGTCCTGAGCTGCAGAAAAAGCTAGGAATCTGTTTATGCACACGGTTGCTATTTATTTGAGAGAACTTCATGCTATATACTCAGTGGAAAAAATTAGAAATCTCACCCTTAATCAAGGTTTGAAACTAGTTTTGTAAAATAGCAACCAACCTTTTCATAGATGCTTTGAACACTGTCTAATGGGGTTATGGAAATGCTTTTGAATATCTGTATTACAATATAAAGAAATCTTGGTGCATACATAATGCATGTACACGTACCATAAACATAATGGCTAGAAGCTCAGCCAGGTGCTTCCTCTGTTCCTGGTATCATTATTTCATCAAATGCTAATGACAACACTGAGGTGATGGCTATGCTATCCCCATTTTGCAAATGAGGAAACAGATTCTGAGTGATTCAGTAACCTGGAAATTTAACACAATGCCTAAGTGATGGTTTGATTTTAGAGTTTAGTTCTTCATTGCAAGCTAAAATACTTTCAAGTGAAATTGCATTGAGATATATTAATATTAAAGAATATTACAT
This sequence comes from Dasyprocta punctata, assembly GCA_004363535.1. Classification (NCBI taxonomy): domain Eukaryota; kingdom Metazoa; phylum Chordata; class Mammalia; order Rodentia; family Dasyproctidae; genus Dasyprocta; species Dasyprocta punctata. The sequence goes on from RJWM01002898.1 coordinate 119,818, forward strand.
TATTAATTAGTCTGTGGCATAGTTTGGCTTTTATGTGTCCCCCCAAAGGCCCATGTGTTGAAGGCTTGGTTCTCAGCCATTGGGAGGGGTTGGAACCTTTAGAACATGAGGCCTGGTGGAAGTTAGGTCACTGAGGGGTTGCCCTTAAAGCAGACATTGGGGCTCCAGCCCTCTTTTCCTTTTCTTCTTGCATCCTAGCTTCTACAAGATGAGTTGCTGTACAGTGTACTCCATACTCCATTTGTAGTGCCTGGACACAAGTCCAAAACAACTTGTGACAGAGGCTCAGCTGTGGCTGAGCCAGAGGCGAGCCGTGAAAACGATTCGTTGGGACTAGAGCAAGGCCAATCCAGCAGGTGTCTGGCCTTGCTGTTCTTCCCTGTTAACTATAGCACAGATAGCTCTGAGAATGTTTTGCTCTTAGTGTTACAGGAAAAATGAGTTAGACAAACTATTATAGGCAGTCAGATAGGGCTAGACCCTCAAAGGAACCAGTGCAGAAGTTCAGATACCTTGTAACCTCTGAGGAGACAGACACCTCCTGCTGTGGGCCAGATATCAAGACAAAAGGCAGAACAAATACACCCATATCCTAAGGATTGATATTCTAAATAGTTCTCTATCACCCTAAGGAAGTTAGGAGTCAACATTCCAACCCCCTACAGAAAGGGTCACTACTGTTAAGCATCCCCACTTACTACGTGACTCCTTTCCTCATTTGTCCTTGATTTAATCAATTTTACCTGAGCAATTAATCTTATTGGTTAACTGTAGTTATGTCCCACCTTATGCCCGCAAATTCCCAGTTTTCCCCATCATGATTTTATTCTATAAAAGTCCCTAAAGATGACAGAGTCCCTGGCAACCTGCTCGGGCCCCTTTCTGTCCCTCAGACAGAAGCTTTCTTACCCTCAATAAATATATCCTGCTCTTACCCTCCGTAGTTCCTAAAATTCATTCTTCGATTTTTAGAGAACACGAACTCACGCCGGACATATAGTAGTTTGGGAGTTTCATTCCCCCATATCATTTGGAGGTCTGGGATCATTTTTCCTATATCATTAGTATTTTCAGCAAAA
>RJWM01002899.1:0-93563 GCA_004363535.1 Dasyprocta punctata
TAGAGATAGAGAGTGCTAATTTGAATCTCTTACAGTGGCCACCCATCCTACTGCTATCTGTTAAAAATGCTTTTAACTCCAAATAACAGGAAATCTAATTATATAATGCTAAAAATAAAGTTTTTGCTTTTTGTCTTTAATCGTATGTACAAGAAGTTAGAGGTTGGTAGTCCTAGGTTGGTGCTGCAGTTAACTCTACCAATGTCGGTAAGAACAAACATTCTCCTTTATCATCAACATAGCTTCCATCCTCAGTATAGTGGCTTTTTACACTCCATCTTGATGACTGATGGTTAGGATGGCTGCCAGTGTCAAGGCTTCACTCCAGTATCCTAAAGAGAAAAAAAGGACACAGGCAAAAGTTTTCTCTTTGTAAGGCTATTGTGAAAGGTCAACATCCACTATAATACATTCTATTAGCCAGAACTGACTAATCTCTCCATATGCAGCTTATCAGCATATAGCACAAGCTGTGAATTTTACCTTAAAATGTATTCTGATTTGTCCACTTCTGTCTCTGTTATCACTAGACTTGTCTCACCCATATTATGTTTTGCCTGGACTACTGGGAAAGCTTTTTGATTATTCTCTTGGCCTTCTTTTTGTCTCTACTCATTATTTAGCGTAATATGCCAAAATCATAAAACAGATGACAATGCCCTGTTGAAAAATCCTCCAGTAGTTTTCAGCAGCATTAAGAACAAAATCTACGGTGTTTTTCAGGGCTCTACAACACTGGCATCTTCTATATCTTCATCTTGTACATTTTTATCCCTCATCTTTTCTGATCCAAATGTAACAGTTATGCTGATTTACTTTTTCTGAATACACTAAGGTAGATCTGCCTCATGGATTTTTGCATTGGGTGAAATGAGAAGCTGCTATATACCTGAGAAGGCCTAAAATCCAAACCCTTGGCAACAAATGCTGGTGAGACTGTGTGGCAACAAGAAATACTGTTAATTGCTTATGGGAATGCAAAATGGAAGAGGCACTTTAGGAGAGGGTAGGACAAAACTAAACACACTTTTATCATATAATCAAGTAGTTTCTCTAGTATCAGCTCTATATTGGCTCTTCTAAAAAACATTCCTTTTTCTTTATACTTCATTCCTACCTCTCACCTTATTAACTCGTATACTAATTTAGAAGATTCAGAGTTATCTCTCCCAGATATTTCTGATTCTGTTTTCCTCACACCCTAAACTTCCCTACCCCAAGGCCATTTACTAGGCAACTGTTAGTAAAATGAAGAATAAACAAATGTGGCGTTTGTATTGGTGGAGGGAAGTCGGGAAAAATTTACTATTATAATATGAAAAATTAGTAAAAGAATGGTAATACATTAAACAGTTGGAAAAATGATTAGAGGTAATTAGGCTGTTCAAACTTATAAAAAGAGTGAAGCAATCAAACAGGTTACTGAGAGAAGGAACTCTCACAATGGGCTTTAAAAATAAGGCCAAATGGATATTTATCCAATTAAAATATTATAGTAATTTTCTCTAAATGTCCCCTAATTACTTGGTCTCAATTTCCTTAGTATTGTATTCACTATCCTCTCTTTTTTCTTATTTCCTAATAAAGAAATTAACTTCCCCTCCTTTCTTTTACACATAATTTGATTTGGTTATAAACATTTATATAAGCCATTCTTCCTCACGGTAGTGCCCTTTCTGACTGGATTGTTTACTCTGGCAAACTATACAACTCATCATTTTTGTCTTGCACATTTTTATGGTACTTTGTGTCATAGATAGCTGATTCACCCCTGGCTACTATAAAACAAAAAATGCATTTCAAGGCTGAACCTGTAACCAACCCCTTTAGAGTACAGTCCACTCACTGCCACATAAATAATTAAAATTTCTGATTATAACCTAGTTTTACAGTTAATTTCCATCCAATTTTTTCCTCTTTTTTTCTCACTTACTGAGGTGCAAGTGCTTTCATTAATTTTACCTACTAACTTGGGTATCCATCATCGATTTATGCCTATTCCCTGGGGAGGCACAAAACCCCCACATTATCATTTTTTCCCAGCAGTCAGAAGAGTATCTTGCGTGTATCACGTGCTTAATAAATACATGATATCTACAGACTAAAGAGTAAAAGGAGTGCAAGTGACATAAAAGCAATACTAGGCAGTGCAACCAGAAAAACACATTCGAGGCACTTGCAATTAATTAAACCAGCCTATTTTACTTCTATACATATTCTTGGCTATTTCTTGTTTCAGTAGGGAAGGAGGTAGACAAACTGAGGTGTTTTTAATTTGTTTAATTCTGGAAGACCTTTGAGAATTCACACATGGTATGGAAGAATCCAGATATCCTCCCACTACTTTAGTAAAAAAAAAAAAAAAAAGTCACCAACTCCAAGGTCTTAGTCTGAAACTTCTGGCCAGGACTGAGACGTCACTTTTGCTCACTCGTGTCCTCTTCATTTACCCATCACGTCGCAACACGACGTTTTGTCTTCCCCAGTGCCCTATTCCCTCACCTTGAAACATGCACACACAAACACACGCACGCACGCACACACGCACGCACACATACACGCACGCACACATACACGCACGCACACACACGTACACAATCTCCACAAAGTTATGTGCAGACTCACACGCTAAGGTGAAGCCCACAAGACTCGTTTCAGATATCACGCGTTTCCCCTCTTCTAACCAGATAAGATTTGCCCGTTCATTTTTTGCTTTTCTGGGAAGAACCCGTCGTCCCGGACCCCACAGCCACGGTTCGCCGCCTTCTCTCCCCAGGTCCAGCGAGAACTTTCCAAGTTCCCTCGCTCGCCTGAGGCCCCGCCCGTATCCAGACCTTGCGGCTGCGCATGCCCGGAGCGCGCCGCCTCTGCTCCCAGCGGGCCCTCGCGCTGGGCTGCCGTAGCTCCCTTCTCGCTCGCGTCCGCGCCCCGCTGCGCGTAGTCGTTGGGGACGCGCGTGCCCGTCACAGGCTCCGAGTGGGCGGCGATTGGCTCCAGGCGGGTGAGTGCGCAGAGTCCGCTCCCGGGGCGGTGCCTGGCGCGTCTCAGGTAAACGGGTGGTGGGGAATTTGGGCGACCGCAGGAGGAGAGGAGCGGGCGTGGATCGTCTTCGGGGTTTCCTGCCGAGCCTCCTTGGAGACGCCGAAGGGGCGGCGCGCACTCGGGCCCGGTGAATGCTGGCCCCGCGTGGCCGGGGTGGCGGGCACCCTCGAAGGTCAGCGCCCTGGGGTCCTCAGGGAACAGCCCGCTCTTTCTGGGCCTGGGTTTGGCGTCGGCATCTCTTTGCTCTTAAGAGAGTTTAACAGCTGAACGTTTGTTAAAAAGTCTAGGTTTTTGTCTGTTTTTCCCTTAAATCCCCGCGAGTTCCAGGGTTCCAGTTCTGGCACAAGCTCTGATAGACTTTGCGCCCTTCAAAGGCACTTTTGATCGTTTTATATTTCATTTCTCACACTTGTGAGAATGCGGCGTTTCTTCTGTAGCATCGCCGAGCCACGCTGTAGAAAGATACTGTTAGAATTGTTTTGGTTCACAGAGTTTATGGCCCGCATTTCCCTGACTGGAAGGTGACACCAACCCAACAGTGTTTGCGGAGTACTTTAAACTCCGTGGATGTACGGAGCTGCACAAACACAGGGCGGCTACATGATTAGACAAGGATGGTGCAAACACCTTATCACGAGAGCAGGCTTTTTGAAAAGCTCCTTTGAGCACTTTATGCAAGTTAAACTGCAGTAGTAGTGGACAGATGTAAGCCAAAACAAAACTACACTTCAAAGAGGGTTTCTTTCTTCTTCTTCTTCTTCCACAGATAGCTTTAAAATACTATCACCAGATACTGGGTTAGCAAAGTTTCTCCTTGGAATCTCAGAGCTGTCCTGAAGTGACAGTATGTAATCATTGCATACTATGCCTTAGCACCAGTAAACTTAAAGCAAAACTGACTTTTCTGTGTGAGGTAGTAAGAATTAAGTTATCTCATTGGAGAGAAGTAATGATAGCAAATCAGAGAAGTGAATGGAAAATATACACAAATTTCCGTCAAGGGCACAGAGTTTATAGAAATCTTTCTCTTGTGTTAATTGAAAAACGTAACAGACGTATAGTAAAGTGCCTGAATCATATGGGTACAGTTCATTGAATTTTGACAAAATGTGCATATCAGTGCATCCAGTATGTAGATCAAGAAAGTATCTGATAACACTTGTGTGCCATAGGCCATATTTGTGCTGGGTTTCCAAAGGTAATTGTTATCTTGACTTACAATATTATTAATAACTTTTACCTATTGATTTCATATTGAAGGAATCATACAATATACAGATCACAATGTCTGACTTTAGCTCAGTATTGTATTTGTGAGATTTATACCAGTTTATAAAACAGTAGTTTGTTAATTCTCATTGTTATACCCAGTATTTCGGCTGTGAACTTTAGTATTTGTAAGTATTACCAGTAGGGTTGCTGAGTACATTTTATAAGTACTTTAATGAATGTATGTATACATTTCTGTCAGGTGTATCCTACTAGTAAAATGGCTGTGTTATAGGCTATGCAGGTACGTATTTATGATATACACTACCAAAAAGTGTTTCAAATTGTGTTAACTTGCACTTCCACTAGCATTGTATGAGAATTTTGTTTCCTCCACATGCTTGTAGTGCTCCAAATAATCTCTTTCATTTTAGCCACTAAAGTGTGTTTGGAGTGATACCATGTTGTGGTTTCCCCTTAACTTTCCTAATGACTAGTGTTATTCAACACCTCCTTAATATTTATTAGTCATCTGCATATCCTCTATTTCTGTAAGGGTCCATATAGCAAATTTAGGTAGTCCTTACTTTGTGGAGTTTCATTTAGTGCAGTACTGTGCAAAGTTAGGACTACCAGTTTGTTTTTAGATTTCACAAGTGTAAACAGTCTATTGCATATTCTTCTTTCCTTTTCTCTTTAATTATCTCCCTCCCACCATCTCTTTCTAATCCTTAAAAATATGAAAACTATTCTTAACTCATAGCTGTATAGAAACAGAGATGAAAAATATAAAAAAGTATTGAAAGAGATACTGTCTTAACTGTTTATCTTGAGATGGCTTGATTGAATTTTCATCTCTGATGGAGTGTTTTCATGATGTGTGAGGTAGCCTGTGGCTTGGGCCCAGAAATTCATGGCCAGGATGCAGGTACTCTCTTAGATACCCACCTTCTCTAACTCTGGGCTCCTGCCTTTTACTTAGTACCGTAAAAAGTTTTCTTGAATACTATCTCAGCTACCACTTCCTTCTGATTCTTTCTATTTTTAGGTGAGTTATAGAAGTGAATTTATTATATATATATTTATTTTATTTTAAAGAGAATAAAACCAAGGCCATTGAATACAAATCAGTGTAAGTGACACAGGGCTTCAAAACAATAGGAAATCAGCAAAGTCTACCATAATGTCTCTTGTCTTCAAAGTAGCTGCAGATACCTTCAGGCCTAGTAAAAATCAAATGAGGCAGAACAGAATAGAAACAATAAAAACAAAACAATGAATGCAATAAAAGACTTCAAAATAAGATAAAAGTAAATCCAAAATGGCTACCATAATATATCTTGTTATCTTTGAAATCGCTGCCCATGCCATCAAATATAATAAAATCAAACAAAACGAAACAGAAGAAAACCCAACCCAACAAAACAATGAAAATGATACAGGACTTCCGAACAAGATGATAGGGAATTAACAATGGCTACCACCTCCATAGATGCTACATTGTGTATTGTTATCATCTAAATAGATGATCAGACTACCGGCTGTAGACCTGCAAAGTCAGTGAAACACTAAACACTATAAGCATTAAATCGTATTTTACCTGAGTAGCCATCATCGAAATCTGGATTTCTCTGGATCAGCTGATCACTTACAGCAGGGGGTGTAGGGGTGGGCTCTTCTTGTTTCCCAGCCTATTTGCTGGAAGGGACTAGTGTCTGGCTCTTTCTCAGTGGCCTGTGCGTGGCGCTGATTTGCAGGGAGGGCTTGCTTCTTGTTGACTTCTTGTTCTCTTCCCCTGCAGTCCCTATTTTAGCTGAGTCGCATGGAGGGCTTGCTTCTTGGTGACTTCTTGTTCGAATTTAGTATATGTTTAGATAGATATCTTTCATTAGTAATGAGGAATTTGGAGGTGATCTCCATCAGCATGGTACTTTCTTTGATATGGATAATTGAGTGTTTTAGATGTCCTTCTTTGTTAGGAAAAACAGGTTTGTTAGGCTCGCCTTTTTTTCAACAAGGAATTGTAGTCCTTAAGCTTTTCTTATGTAGAATTTGTGGATAAAATAATGTGTTAGGCAGCATTAGAAAACTCAGACATTGCTTTTATTTCAGAAAAAAAATTTAATGAAATAGTTCATCATGAAGTTTTTAAGAATATAGCTTTAAGCTGTTTGTATCACTTTTTTTTTTCTTTTGTCTTCTCTGTTCTCTTTTCTTTCTTAAAGAAACAAGATCTCTCTCTGTTGTCCAGCCTAGGCAGCAACTTCCAAGCTTAGGCAGTTTTCCCAAGTAGGTGGGAGTATAGGCATGTGCAGCACTCTTGACCTGTAGCCATTTAAATATGTTTGAGGTTGTGTTATTTTGTATCCTGAAATAAAAATTAAGTTAAAATTTAACCATTTAACCATAAATATCTTTTAAAAAATAAATCTGTTTTTTGATAGTTTAATTGGTAGGTATTTGGTTTTTTTTTCTTTGTTTTTTTTTTTTTGCAGCACCGGGGATTGAACTCACAACCTCACGCCTGCCAGGGCAGGCGCTTAAGGCACTGAGCCAAACTCCCGGTCCTGGTTTTTGTGAGGCAGGGTCGCACTATGTAGCTCAGGCCGGCCTTGCGCTCGAGTTGTAGCCCAAGCTGGCCTCGAACTCACAACGCTCCACCTACCTCAGCCTCCCGAGGTATTTGTTTTTATGTCTAAGCTAGCAATATAAAAATGGTTACTTTGAAGGGTTAGTTGGTTTGGTATTTCATAAAATGGATCACTGATGGAACAAACGTACCACAGAACTGCTTGTGGCCATTGGCAAGAGGATCTCTGGTTCTGATGTTGTCAATATGGAAAGTGTTTTTAATTGAGATTTCCTACTGTTTGAAATATGTAAGACCTGTAGCACACTTCTGTTATTTGCAGTTCTGCATTAGAATGATTTGATTTTTGTATAAATATTGCCTTGAGAATTTCCTGGATTTAAGTTTTGACAGTTACTTTAGGCAACAGGGTTTATTTTACTGGAATAAATTACTTCTGAATTTTGCCTTATTGTTTCATATCAAAGCATACCGACTTCCCCTTTTCAGAGTTTTTACCTAAGGATTTTGGTGCTTTGGCACAAGTCTTGAAGAACTGAAAAAAATGAGCATATAAACAAATGATATAAATCAATTAACTTTTTAAACTTTTACTGTGAAATATAATACATATGAAGAAAAGAATGTAAAATATATATAAATAGTTTAATAAGTAAATGAAAAGCTTCCATGTAACTATCATCAGAGTATTTTGATTTTAATGAGCACTAAAACTTGTTATTACATGATTTGCATATGGTTAAGAAAAAGTGAGTGAGTGTGTATGTGCATATATATGAGATTCTTCATGTGATGTATGTAGTGTTTTATTTGTGTATATTAACTTTTTTAATGTTGTTACTAAACTCCTTAATGATTTGTGTGTGTATGTATCTGTGTGTTTTTGTAATGATAATTACTGACAATTTATTGTGTGTTAAATTTCCCTTTGTAATTGTGGAACCTATTTCACACTGTAGTTCTGTCAGTGTTTTATTTATTTATTTCGAGGTCATATCAATCAAACGTATAATCTTAAGATCGATCTCTTACAGCTTGTATCTAGATGCCCCTAAAGCCTCATGTAGTCGTAGGTGCATCTTTTCAGCGGTGGATGGATCTAACGTGTGTGATGGTGGAATTAAAAGTACCTCGTCCTGGGTGTGCTGCTTGCCGTAAGGGCAGGTAGCCTAGATTGAATATAAGGGACAGAAACAGGGCTAATGCTGTTGTTTGCTGCCCGCTGCCTTCTGCCTGTTTATGAAGTCTTTGCCTACACCTGTGTCTTCCAGTTCTACTATTCTATCTTCCAGCAGATTCAGTGTTGCTGTTTTAATATTTAGATCTTTGATCCATTTCAGTTTTAGTATTGATGATCTTCTGTCTTGTTTTAATCTTCTGCATGTGGGAAGCCAGTTTTTCCAGCACCATTTATTAAAGAGGCTGTCTTTCTTCCAGTGAAGGTGTTTGACTCCTTAGGTGGCGAAGTATGTATGTTTGGAGTTGTTTCTGAATCTTCTAATCTGTTCCATGGATCCTTTTTTTTTTTTTTTTTTTGCCAGTATCGTGCTGTTTTTATCACAGTAGTTTTGTACCATAATTTTAAGTCAGAGATTGTGATGCTCCCTGCCTTTCCTTTATTGCCCAGAATTGGTTTCGCTATTCTAGGTCTCTTCTGGTTCTAAATGAATTTTAGGGTTGTTTCCTCTAGTTCTGTAAGATATGCCACTAGTATTTTGATTTGGATTGCATTAAATCAGTATAACAATTTTGGGAGTATGGCCAGTTTTACTATGTTGGTTCTTCCTACCCAAGAACAAGAGATATCTCTTCATTTTCTGATATCTTCTTCAATTTTGTTTTTCAGAGTACTGTAGTTTTCAATGTAAAGGTCTTTTATTTTCTTCTTCAGATTGATTCCTAGGTGCTTCATTTTTTTTGGATGTTGTTTACCTAATTTCTCTGAGTTTGTTATTTGTGCACTGAAGTGCTGTTGAGTTTTGATTGTTGACTTTGTTTTCAGCTGTACTACTGAATTTGGTTATTAAATCTATAAGTCTTTTGGTGGAGTTTTGGAGAATTTTATGCAGAATATGATGTCATCCAAAATAATGAGTTTCACTTCCTGTTTTCTTATTCTTACTCCTTTTATGTCTTTTTCTTGTCTAATTGCTCCAGCTATTGTTTCCAGAACTATATTGAATAGGTGTGGTGAGAGCAGACATCCTTGTCTTGATTCTGATTTTAGAGTAAACGCTTTCAGTTATTGCCCATTTCTGTTGGCTGTTGGTTTGTCATAAATGGCTTTTGTCAGATTGAGATAAACACCATCTTTTCAACTTTTATGTAATTTTTATCATGAATGTGTATTGAACTTTGTCAACTTTTTCTGCATCTGTTTTTGTCTTTGGTTCTGTTAATGTAGTGTGTTACATTTATTGATTTGCATATGTTGCGGCATCCCTGCATCCCTTGGCTGAATATTACTTGGTCTAGGTGTATAGTCTTCATGATATTTTGTTGCATTCTGTTGATCAGTATCTTGCTGAGGATTTTTGCATCTATGTTCTTTAGGGAGATTGGCCTGTAGTTCTATTTTTTGGTTCGGTCTTTCTCTGGTTTTGGTATCAGGGTAATACTTGCCTCCAAGAATGAGTTAGGGAGTATAGTTTCCCTTTCAGTTTCATTAAAGAGTTTGAGGAATATTGGCATTAAATCCTCTCTAAATTTCTTGTAGAATTGAGCAGTGAATCTTTTAGTGCTTGCGTTTTTCTTTGTTGGTAGGTTTTCTTTCAGTTTCATTGACTGATACTGGTTTATTTAGAAATTTTATATCCTCTTGATTGAACTTGATTAATTCATAATGTATCTAGGAATCTGTTCATTTCTTCTTTGTTTTTCATCTTATTAGAATGCAAAGTAGGTATTGATGGTCTTTTGGATTTCCGCAGGATCTGTTGTAATTTTACCCTTTTCATTCCCAAATGCATGTATTTGAGTCTTTGCTTCTTTTCATAAGTTTGACTAAACTTTTGTCAATTTTATTTAATTTTCAAAGAACCAATCAACTCTTTGATTCATTGATTCTGTGTTTTGTTTTCTTAGTCTCCATTGTGTTAATTTCTGCTCTGATGTTTATCATTTCCTCTTGTATGAACTTTGGGTTTGAGTTGCTTTTTTTTTTTTTTCTTCAGAAAGCTGCAGGTTCACCATTGGATTGTTTATTTGGTCTTGCTTCTGATATGGGAATTCACCTCTATTAATTTCCCTCATAGGACTGCTTTGATTTTTGTCCCATAAAAGTTCTGATATTGGCATTGTTGTTTAATTGTAAAAACTGTCTAACTTCTTTAATTTCATCTGTGACCCTTTAGTTGTTGAGTGTTACTTAATTTCCATGTGTTTACGAAGTACCTGTGGTTTCTCTTGCCATTCATTTCCAGTTTCATTGCACTGTGTTCTGATAATATGCACTGGATAACTTCAATTTTTTGTGTTTGCTTAAGCATGTTGTATGAGCGAGTATGTGGTCCACTTTGGAGAACGTCTTATGGGCAGCTGTGAAGAATATGTACTCTGATGTGGGGAGGAACAGTCTTTAGACATCTACAAAGTCCATTTTTTCAGAAGTTTGTTTCAGTTGTGATATTTCTTTGTTAATTTTTTGTCTAGTTTGTCCATCTGTTTGTGATAGTGGGTTATTGAGGTCCCGTAGTATAATTGTACTCATTCTTACTTGATTTTTCCTGTTCCTTAATATTTATTTTATATATTTGGGTGTGCTGGTCTTGTGGTACATTTATACTTATGATTGTTATCACTTCCTTTTAGATTGTTTCCTTTACAAGGATGTAATGACTTTCTTTTTCTTTGTCAGTCTTGGCTCAAAATCCACTTTGTTTGCAAATAGAATAACTACGCCTGCTTTTTTCAGGGTTCTTGTAAGTTGGAGTATTGTTTTCCTTCATTTGACTTTCAGTTTGTGAATTTATTTTTGAATGAAATGTGCTTCTTGTATGCAGAATATTGTTGGATCTTGCTTCTTGATCTATTCTCCCAGTCTATTTCATTTGATCAGTGAACTGAGACCATTACCATTGATTGTTATATCTAAGATATATTGATTTGTTGTTGTCATGTTATTTTCCGTTGTTCATTCTCTTCCCTTCTCTGTTTGTTTGCCTTGCTTGGTGGATTCATTCTGTTGGGGTTCATGAAGTTTTAGTCCTTGTTATCTCTTTCTGGAATATCCTTCAAACATTTTGGTGTGCTGGTTTGGTCGTCGTGAATTTCTTCAGTTCTTTGTCTAGAGGTATCTCATTTCTCCATCAAAAGATAGTTTTCTGGGATATATGAAGCTGGGTTGTAGATTGCTTTCTTTTATGGTTTGAAATACCTAAAGCTGTCCTTGACTTGAGGGTTTATGTTGAAAAGTCTCCTGTGATTCTGTTGGGCTTTTATTTATAGGTAATTTGTTCTTTGTTTTCTATCCACTTTTAATATTCTTTTGTATTGAATCTGGAATCTTGACTATTATATGTCTTGATGTAGATTTGTTTTGTTAATTGAAATTCTATATTTGTCACTTATCTGTATGTCACATTGTGTTTTTTCCTGCTTAGGAAGTTTGCTACCATTACTTCTCTGAAAGTTTTTATTTGTTTATGTCTTTTGCGCTATCCTGTTTTTCACTGATTAATCAATATTATGTTAAATTCTTCTTTGTGTAATTTAGCAGCAGTTGGATTGATTCTTTTTTGTGTGTGGTTCCTTCCTAGTCTTAAGAAATCTTATTTTTATGATGATTAACCACAATCCTGTGTTCTGTATCTGATATTGCATCCTTCCGTTGGCTCATTCTGCTGCATATACTTTCAATGGAATTTTTACTGTCCTAAATATTTTTTTGACTGTTTTCATGATTATATTTTTTTCCTATGTTGGCCATTCATGGTATCCATTATTTTCCTAAACTCTCTTTATGTATATATATTTTGTATCTGACCTGGAGTCAGTAAACAAGTTCTTCATTATGGTTACCATCTCAGTAGTTATCTGAGAAATTATTTCTGATTTGATTTTTCCTAGGGCCTCATTCATTTGCTGTTACTTCCAGCATTACCACTTCAGAGAGTCCAGGTGGGTGACTTTCGAATTGTCCCACCTCATTGCTTCCTGGGTTTCCCTTTGGTGAGCTGGAAGTCTGGGGTTGCGTCTTACTTAAGTATCTTCTCATTTTCTATTTTTTTTTTAGTTTAATTTCTGGATCAATGCTTGTAAGTTGCTTATGGCAAGTAAGTTTATTATAGTATTTAGAACCCTTGGGAAATGACTACTTCTCAGAGATGTCTTCTAGGTATAGCTGGCTTTTGGGTTTTGAGTCTGTTGGAAGATTTTACCTCTTCACTTTATTGGGGATGAGAAGATGCTGCCTATTTGGCCTAGCCCCTGGTTCTCCGGCACTGGCCTATAATATTATGACCCTTAGGCAATCTCAGTCTTGGCATACATGGAAAAACAACTGATTAGAATAATTGTATCTGTCACCTTGGCTAAAGTAGTACAATCAGAAATAGCAATAGCATCAAACAGAGCCTAGAAAATGAAAAACTGTTTTATCTATTAATTTGACACTTTAAACCGTATGAACTAGATTTGTGATTATATAACAAATTCTGAAACAAACCAGACAATTGTATACTGTAAGTATGCCATCAGTATGGTGATTTTACCATCAGGGGAGAAAATTTAAAGGGGACTAGAGGGAAAAGTAGAGAAATAAAAGAAGAGGAAGTAATTAGAAATAAGACTGGAGGACAAAGGTAGATTATGCAAATTTTGGGAAACTGGTGAAGAAGACAAGAGGGAAAGAGAAAAAAAGAACAGAACAACAGTAAAAATACTAAAAACAGTGTTCATACTCATAAAAACAAGAAAAATCAAGAAAAAATAAACAAAATAAAAAACCAAAAACAAGAAAAGAGAAAAAAAGTAGAAAACAAATGTCTACTTCAAGGCATGTCTCTAGTGTCCCTGGTAGACAAAGTGGGTAGGCAGAGTTCTGATCTATGATGATTAATCCCACCATTCCAGTCGTGGATTTATAGTGGGGCGGTGCATAATCCCAGCAACCTAAACTTTTAGTTACACTGAAATTTAGGCCTGTTTCTGACTGTGAGGTTAGCACCCCATTTGTTCGGCCTGCAGTACCCTGTGCCTTCTGCCCCTGCCAGCTTGAGCTACTTCCTTGCCGATTTAAATGTGGTTCCTTGACTTCCTGTCCACTTGAAGTTAGTACCTTCTCACCCTGACACTGGGAACCACTACAAGGAGCCAGCCCTCAGCTTTTCTGAGTTCTGAGTTCATTTGGCTCCTCTCCAGAATGATAGGGCCAATCACTCTCTCCTGGGGGACATCTCAACCTGAATAACTCACCAGTTACTATAGTTCACTCAGTCTACTTGCTCTGTCCCATTGGTGCATTTTTCCATTGAGCCCTCTGACATAGCCAGTAGTTGCTATGGGACTCTGGGTTTGGGCCACCCTTCCCATATAGTGAGTCAGGGCTCAGGGAGAAAGTGCTCCTTGCTACATCTTCTTTATTGTGTCTCTCTCTTGGACTTTCTCTCATAGGCTTCCGTTTTCACTTCAGAGCCTTGCTGAGTCCTGCAGACCCACTTCCCTCCTTTGATTCTTCATGTTGCTATGTTCCAGCATCTGGATACTGAATCTCAGAGAGACTCTTGTTTTGTTTTGTATTGGGGAATTGGACCCAGGGCCTTTTTCTGCATCCCTTGGCAGTTTAAATTTTTTTTTTCTTCTTGAGACAGATCCCAGCAAACTTGTATTGCTAAGTTGCCAGAGTTGGGCTCAAACTTGCACTCTACTTGCCTTATTCTCCCAGAGTTGAGCCCCCAGGCCCAAGCAGCATCCTCTTGAAAGTATATTGGCTGCTAAAAGACAGTGTTGCATTGATTTCAGTTTTCAGGGACAGCACTGTTCAACTCCCAAGCCCATGCCTATTCAATAGTCATCAAAGGCAAAGACTTTTTTATACAAAAAGTCTCAGAAGTTTCTTAAGGTTGTACTCTAGCAAAATAAAGAAATGAAGTAACACCTGGTTATAGAAAATGGTAAATGTAGTCCAGAAATGCAGTGAAATGATATCCTAATAGGGTGACAGTTCTGTGTCTGGCCTGGAGAGCAATCTGTCAAGATTAGAGATAAGACTCCAAGAAAGGGGCCAGGGATTTAGCTCAGCAAGCACGAGGTTGTGAGTTTGATCCCCGGTACCAAAAAAAAAAAAAAAAAAAAAAAAACCAGAACAAAAACAAAAACAAACAAATAAAAAAACAAACAAACAAACTCCAAGAAAGGAGGTTTTATAATATCTGGGCCTGAAGTTTTCTTTGTTGAAAAGTTTTTTTGAAGTATGAATTCAGTTTTTTAGTAGATAAAAAAACATTTTCTGACTGTCTCTTACTGAGTTAGCAGTGATAGATTATTTTGAAGTCATTTTTAATACAATTAACTTCCCATTGCCCCTGTATCTAGTTTCAGTTTCTGTTGATTAACTGCAGTCAGAAAATGTTAAATGGAAAAGTTAAAAAATCAACAGTGTATAAGTTTTAGATAACTTATATTATTTTAATTTTTCTGTTATTATTAGTTATTGTTAATCTCTTAATGTGCTTTTTTGATGCCTTGGATTAAATGTACTTCATTTTTAAATTAAAAAAATATGAAAAAACATATATAAGGCTCATTACTATCTGTGGTTTCTGGTTCCACTGGGAGTCTTGGAATGAGTCCTGTTCAGATGAGGGAGGTACTTATATTCTTATTTTTAAATGTCTGTAGCATCTTATGACATCCTTTTTCTCTCTCAATTTTGGTCATTTTTGTCTTCCATGTAGTTTGTGAAGAAGTTTAATTTTCAGGCATCTTTTCAAAGATCTTGCTTTTGGTTTTATTAGGTTTGTATGTTGATTTTACATTTTCAATTTCACTGATTTTTCTTCTTTATCATTTCTTTCCATGTGATTTGTGTTTTTTTCTTAATTTTTTAAAGGTGGATGCTAAAATATTGATGACAGACCTTTCTCTTTTTTCAGTATATACATTTACTACTATAGATTTGCCTCAAATAACTGACCTAGCTGCGTTCCACAAATTTTGATGTATTATTTCTGTTTTTATTTTGTTCAAATAATTTTAAGATTTCCTTTTTGACTTTCTGTTTGAACTGTTGGTAATTCAGAGTTGCCCATGGATTTTCCAGATATCTTTCTATAACTAATTATGAGTTTATTTCTGTTGTAGTAAGAGGACATGTTTTTTATGATTTTAGTTTTTATATATGTGTTGAGGTCTGTTTGATGGTATAGGATAGGATTTAGTTTGATAAGTGGTCCATGTGCACTTGAAGAGATCATGTGTTCTGCCACTGTTGGATAGAATTTTCCGTAAATGTCAGGTGAAGTTAGTTGATATTAAAAAAAGCCAACCGGGCAATAACTAAAGTAGTAAGAACAGATTTTTTTCCTGGAACTATTGCAGTAGGAAAAAAAGAAATGTCAGCATAGAGCCATACTCAGTTCTTTTTTTTTTTTTTTTTTTTTTTGCGGCACCGGGGATTGAACTCACAACCTCGTGCCTGCCAGACAGGCACTTAAGTCACTGAGCCAAACTCCTGGCCCTGGTTTTTTGAGGCAGGGTCACACTATGTAGCTCAGGCTGGCCTTGCGCTCCTGTTGTAGCCCAAGCTGGTCTGGAACTCACAATGCTCCGCCTACCTCAGCCTCCCGAGTGCTGGGATTAAAGGCGTGCGCCACCAAGCCAGGCTCATACTCAGTTCTTAATAGAGCAAGGACAAGTAGGACTTTACCTCTAAGAAGCAAGGTGGAGATCAGTGAATGTAATTAAGGGAATGGGGATTTTAGCTAAATCCACTAGGCAGAATTCTTGCTGATGGCAGGCCAGGATGATCGTCAGAACTGGAGATGCTCTGTAAACTGACTGTTAGGATTCTTGTTAAAAGTGAACAATACGAAGATCAACTCTGAAGCCCAAAGGTTGAGTTGTGGATTCATAGCAGTCTATTAAGGTTTGGGGTTTGTTATTGATAGTATTAAATCTTACACAACCTAACTGATTTTCTGAATACTTATTTTTCTGCTCACTGATTTGGTGAAGTTTCCAACTGTGGTTATGGACTTGTCTATTTCGTCTCTCCTGAGTTGTTACCCTAAGTATTTGATGTTCCATTGTTAAGTGTTTACGTATTTATGATTTCTTATGTCTGGTTAGTGAATTACACTTTTCGGTTTACTTAGTTTTTGTAATTTTATTTTACTTTGTTATTCATGTGGCCACTCCTGCTTTGTTTTGATCTGTATTTGCATGCTTTTTTTTTATTGTGCTCTATTACTCTAAGTAATACATAACTAGAAAAGCAGAATTTGTAGGAGATTTCCATTTCTGTGTGCATTCTATTGTTTGCTTATTTTAAATAACATTTGGATCTTACAAAATATCAATGGTGACCTAAGATCCTGTAATTTTATGTTAAGACAGATGCAAGGATACAAGTATTAATCACATTATAGAAAACAATTTGCATTATTACTTCCTTAGATAGAATCTGAATGATGATTTCCATTTTGCATTGTCTGAACAATATGCATAAAACCTAAATAAAATTTAAATGCTTTAATTATTTTAATAAAGTTTTTTCTGAAGTATTAGATATCTTTCTTTAAAAAGAGTATGTCTTAAAGCTAATTAGTACTTTAATATTTTTATTATCTTTTAAAATTAATGTAAATTGAAGCGGTTTTCTTAATTTATGTCAGACAGCTTACTGCCAGCATGGGAGCTTCAGAAACTGTGTGTTATAGCTTATGATATCCCAAAGTAGAACATTTTATTCAGTGGCATGAGCTGGCACAGTGGGCAAGATTATTCTAATTCATTTGGGGAAGTGAACTGTAGCTTAGGAAATATATGTACAAAAATGTACTTTCAGGATTTCTTTCTGATTCTTCACTGATAAGAATATTTGGGTTTAGTATTTCAGCATCTTAATTTCTATTGCCTTTATTACATGCATGTTATTAATTTTGATCTTATTTTAAATTAAAACCTCATACCCATTTTTAAATGCCTATGTATTATATAGTAACCATTTACAATTATGGTCTCATTTAACGATATTTCATCACATGATTACTAGCAAGTTATGGAACAGCAGCTTGTTTATTCTTGTGACATATCCAAACCATAGCAGAGAGCACAGTTCCCTCCATCTCATGATGCCATCATTAGTGTGTGTCTTACTTTGTTATTGCTGGAACACAGTATGCAACATCCATAACTTAAAGGAGGTTATTTTCGCTAACTTTGTAGTCCATGTTAGGCTGAGTCCAAGACAGGAAAACATGAGAGAGAGGCATGGTGAAGGTAAAGCTACTCACCTCATGGTGGCTAGGAAGCAGAGAGTGAAGGGAGAAACCAGGGAAGGAGATAGATTCTTCCAGACCATGCTTCCAATGACACCTTTGCCAACCAGGCCTCACTTCCTACCATTTCATTTAGCTATAATGTGCCCATGATTCAATTATCTTTCAGAACACCTGCTATGAGCACATGAGGCTCTGGGGAGACAACCAGACATAAACCATAGTGTACCTTTAGCTTTTTATCACTTGAGATAAACAACTCGATGAACAAAGATTTATTTTGGTTCATAGTTTTAGAGATTTTAGTCCATGTTCTGCCAGCTCCATTGATGTTAGACCTGCAGGAAGGCAGAAACATCATAGTAGAAAGGTGTGGTAGTGGGAAACTGCTTAGTGCATGGCATTCAGGAAGCAGAGAGGGTGAAAAACTAGAGAGGAAGGGGTCAGGTACCGATACAATCCTAAAGATCATGCCCCCACCATCAATCACTTCCTTCAACTAGGCCACACCTGTTTCCCCACCTCCCAATAATGCCATCAGTGGATTAATTCACTGATACAGCTAGAACTCTTATTATCCAGTCCCTTCCCAAAAGTCCATCTGCAACCTAGATCCTGCTATAACAATCGTAAAGTTCAAGGTTGTTGCAGGAGGGAAAGAGAAGGACAAAGGATCTCATTCAGTGCCTTTAAGGATAATTCTGAAATTGCTTTGTGTTATATCTGCCAGTGCTGCTTTGGCTATAGCTCAATGACCCAATCTCATGAAGCCCAGAAAGTGGCATTTTCCTAGTTTCAGGAACAGCAACTGCTATGGTTATAATCAAACCATTCTTGAAGTTTTAAAGGGGAAAGGGTAGAAGAGTGAATGATGGTAAGATCTCATCTCTTCATTACCCCAGTAAGATTTTTGTCCTATTTTAACATTATCTTATAGCACTTGTCTCTTGGACTGTTGCTGCTGACTTATGTATCGATGGGCAAGACAAGAATTTTCCTAAAGCAACAAGGGGACATAAGAGCCACACAAATTTTTCTCTTACCCATTCCTTTGGCATCACTGGTGTCTGCTCTTCACCCACAACTTTAGTTCTCCTCTCCCTCAATCCTATTTCAAGACAGCTGACACTTGAATTTCTTGAAGGTTTGGATTGGTTTTTCAGGTCAGTGACTCCTTTTCTCTTTGTTCCATGCTGATGTTTGGGAAGAGAGTCAGCAACCTTTTGTAGTTGAGAGAAACTGAGAGACTTCCTTATTTCTGAATAAAACATCCTTAGGGAAAAAACTCCAGCCTAGTGTTAACTGAGAAAACAGTTTTGTTTTTTGCCTTTATAAATAGAAATGCACTTTCCTCCTAGGTTGTTGTTAACAATAATTTTGAAAAGCCAATCTTGATTATCTTGAAGTGATCCAGAGGATAGGAGAAAACTTTGTATTTGATTACCTAAACCTGAGATTCTTGCTTTAAGAAGTATACTCCTTTTCTTCCAATCATGGATACTATTGTTTGAAACTTTTTAGTGTTAACCTTTTGAGACACTCAGAAGTGTATTGAAAACAAATCAATTTGATAGAATAAGCTACCTGGCCAGTAAAGCGAGAAGACTGGAAATGTTACTGCTTGAAATAAGCCATGAATTACATTGAAAATCTTTACATTTGATAGTTCATTTAAACATAAATACTGAACTCTTCTGCTAGGCTCTGTGCTTAATGAACACTAAAAATACAAATGAGTACATTGTTAAATTTATAAACATTGTTAAAAACTTAATGTATTAAAAACTTTTATGAATTAATTTGAAGAGTAGTAGACTAATATTAATTAAATTGTATCAATAACACAAAGAAACATACACTTCAGTTCTGTATTGAGTGTATGTGCAAATGTGGTAATGAAACTATTAGGAAGAGAAATCTGTTTCTGCTAAGATATTGTATAGCTGCTTATGTTGTTGATTAATTTTAGTGGACCTTTTTTTGTGTGTTTTATTCTTAATTTTTTTGCTAGTATCTGTTTGTAGTACCTGAACCTTACATTCATGTTGGAGGAATATGTATGTATGTGTATATATATATATATATATATGCATATCTTAATCATTTTCAGGCCCCTCTGTCCTTCTTCATACCCTACCTCCCACCCACTTCTTCTCCTTTCTCCAACTCCAAAATATCTGTCATTATTTTACTGTTAAGTTTTTTTGTGTTTCTTGCATGAGAATAATTGTGTGGTATTTAACCTTCTGACTTTTTCACTTAGTGTGATGGTCTCGTTTCATCCATTTTCCTAGAAATGACTCAAATTAACTTTTTTTAAAAAAAATTCATTCCTTTTTATGACTGAAAGTAATTTCCAATTTACTGTATCTTACAGAATTATTCTTTAAAATTGATGGAGTAATAAAGACCTTCTACAATAAAGAGAATCTAAAAAATTCATGACCATCAACACCACTGTTGGAGAAAGCAGTCAAGAGAATCCTAAATAGAACTGAGTTCAGCATCACAGAGATGTCCAAAGGAAAGGCTAAATCTCACTTGGAGAACAGCTAAAGAAAAGAAAAATAGCATAACACATAATGACAGGAATCTGTAAATACCTTTCAGTAGCAATACTCAATGTAAATGCTGTCAGTCAAAAGCCACGGACTGGCAGAATTGATCAAAAAACGAAATATGTTGCCCACAAGAAGTTTACTTCATAAATACACACACACACACACACACACATACCAAAAAACCCAAAAATGAAACAAAACACACACACAGACATATACACACACACTCTGAAAGTTGAAGGATAGAACATAATATTTCACCCAGCTGAAGCTCAAAAGCAGAAAGTAGCCATTCTTTCTTCTGACAAGGTTAACTTCAAAGCAGAACTGATCAGAAGAGACAAAAAGGTCACTACTTGCGGGTAAAGGGGACAATTCACAAAGAAGAGATAACAATTATAAATATATATGCACCAAATGTCATTGTAGCCAATTTCATTAAAAACTACTTAAAAAGGAAAGATTGACTTTAGTACAATCATATTGGCTGTTCTTAATATCCCACTCTCACAGATACAGTAGTAGGTGTGTCGAGAAGACAAAAAGTCAACAAAGAAATAGCAGAATTAAATCACACTATAGAACAAATGAATTAAAAAATATCTACAGAGTTTCATCTATCAACACCAGAGTATACATTTTTCTCGACTCCCCATGGAACTTTCTCTCAAATAGACCATATTTTAGGCCATATAGCATGTATCAGTAAATACAAAAGAATTGATATGATCTTTTGCATCTTGTCAGATTGCCATGGAGCAAAACTAGAAACCAATGGCAGAAAAAAAGTTACACAAACACATATGCAGTTGAATTATCAATGAATCATAGAAGAAATTAAGGAAGAAATTTAAAAATTCCTAGCATAAAATGACACCAGAAATACACTATATTAGAATCTGTAGGACATAATGAAAGCAGTTCTGAGAGGGAAGTTCATAGTTAAAAGGTGAATGTCTACATGAGAAAACCAGAAAAACCCAAATAAATATCCTAACTATATGTCTCAAAAGTCCTAGAAAAGCCAAAACAATCCAAACCCCAAACTAGTAGAAGGAAAGAAGTTGTAAGGATTACAATGGAAATCAATGAAATTGAGACTTAAAAAATAATACAAAGGATTAATTAATCAAATAGTTCTTTGACATAATAAATAAGATTGATAAACCATTAGTTAAATTACCAGAAAGAGAAGAGCCACATCAAGGCAATTAGAAATGAAGGTAAAAATTAGAACAAACATCACGAAAATCCACAGGTTCATAAGAAACTATTTTGAAAACTTATATTTCAATCAATTGGAGAATCTGAAAACATGTCACTTGACAAAATTGAACCAAGAAGATATAAAAACCCTAAACGGACCAATAGCAAGTACCAAAATTGAGGCAGTAATAAAATCTCTACCAACTAAGAAGAGCTCAGAATCACATGGATTTACCATTGAGTTTTACCAGAACTTTAGATAAAAATTAATGCCAGTACTCCTCAAACTTTACCATGAAAATGAAAGGGAAGAAATGTTCTGAAACTTTCTATTAAGCCAGTGTTACTTTGATACCAAAATCTGATACTCAACATCATCAAAAAGAAAACTACATGCCATTATATTTGAATCGCCTAGATGCATAATCTGCAGAAAAATAGTTGTAAACAGAATTCAACAAATCATTGAGAAGTTTATACAGCATGACCACGTTGGCTTCATCTGAGGGTTGCAAGGTTGTTTCATTGTACACAAATCGACAAATGTAATACCATGACAGAAACAGGGGTAAAAATTACATGATCATATAATAGATGCAGAAGAAAATCTTTGACATTATCCAATATCCTCCTTGATAGTAAAAAAAAAAAAACTGATGAAACTAAATATAGAACTCAAAATGATAAAACCCACATATAACATGACCACAGCCAACATCATACTAAATAGGGAAAAACTTGAAAACATTCCCTCTCAAGTCAAGAATGAGAATAGGGTATCCACTCATACCACTCCTATTCAATATAGTACTGAACACTTTAATGGCCTCTTATTGAGTCAAATTTACATACATTGTATCATGATTCAAAAATAATGGAGTGTGACTTGAAGTTTAGATAGATTAGTGATTAATACGCTTTGACATTGTTTTAAAAATATATCTGTAACAGAAAGATAAATACCCCATGATCTCACTTGTATGTGTAACCAAAAAAGGTGCAACCAGAAGTAGAGAAATGAATGCTGATTACCAGGTGCTGGTTGGGAGGGACAGTGTTACATGAAGATTTGGTCAAAGGATACAAATTTTCGGTTAGGAATAAATTGAATAGATCCATTACACAACATGCCATCTATAGTTGATAATGTATTGTATTGAAAATTGCTGAGAGAGCAGATCTTAATTGTTTAACCAAAAAAAATGAGAAATTTATGAATATTTTACTTAGCTCTATCTAGTCATTCCATGTATATACATATATATGTGTGTATTTCAAAACATTTTACAGGATAAATGTAATCAATTTTTGTCAACAATATAAACATTCATTTTAAGTAGCGATTGAAAAGGGGACGTTTCATAATCTTTAAATCTGTTGTGGCAAATTTTTTTTCACCAATTTTTTTTTAAATACAAACAGTTTTTACTGTGTCATTTATTAATGGAGAAAAGTCACTAAAGTGTTTAGGAACATTGTGTTTTGTGTGCCTCCTTTGCTGTTGTTAGGACTGTAGAAACTTTGAAGAGAACTATGGCATGTGCTTATTGAATATTGCTCCATATCTGTGTCTTTGTGAAATAACTTGTGTATTTTATTTTACTGAGTGTTGCCTTTGAAAAATTAAATGGCACTATTTGTTTTACCATGGGGAAATTTGTCAGATCTTGAGAAAATCCCAAGTATTCAGAAATAGCACTATCAAATGAAAAGTTGTGATCAAGATGTTGATTCGGATAAATGTGGGTAATTATATGCTTTGAGTGAAAAACTGGTCTGAGTCAGTTTTGTTAGATTTACTGTAACATTAATAAAAAGGACTGAAACAAGCTCTGGAAATGTTAGTCCAGAGCTTATTTCTCCACTAGATGGGGCTGTATTCTATGGTATTCCCATAACAAACAAGGGCGACTGTCTGAGATAATGTTAGATTAAATATAAGTAAGCCAGTATATTATTACAATTAAATAATTGGGTTATTGTATTACTAGAGGTAAAGTATAATTTTATTCCTTTTATATAAAAATGTTATCAGTTATCTGTGTGGAATGTGTACAGTTTAATATTTGGTAGAGTTAAGTTTCTATTTGTATATCCTTATACTTTGGCTGAGTGCTTTAAGGACTAAAACATGTAAAATACTTTTCAGTGTACAGTTGAAATTATATTACACGACTTCTATTCAACAATTTGCAGAATGATTGAGTTTCTACATTCTTTTTGATATAAATAATACTGACTGATTCCTATGGTAAGTGTAGTACTCAGGCTAGTAAAATTACCTCTTGTAGATACTTCTGTTTCTACCAATTAAGTTGATTTATATACTTATCAAGTATTGGCTATGTTTATTGCCAGATCTGTTTACACTAGTTGTCTGTGATCATAATTATGTAATTTAATTAAATGGAAACTAATAGAAATGATATTATAAACAGCATTCTTATGAAAAACAGGCTGAATTTTTTGGAACACCAATGCTAAAACAAAAGAAAAAGGTATGAAATTAGAGGCGAGGAGACCGTGAATAAAACTAGGCAGCTTTTACACATGAGTATGTGACAGAAAGTGCGTGGAATTCTGAAAGTTTTCTACAAAAGATGATTTTTATCTAAGTTATATAAATTAATCTAGGTATTTAAAGGGAATAAAATAAGGCTATATTAAGGACTGCAAAGATACAGCCTAGCAAATCGCATAGCTTTTCATTCTTGATTTTTAGTAAATACAAAGGTTTTTTATTCTTTCAGATTTTATGATTTGTTGTTGAAATGGTTTCTTTTTTCCCCAAAACTTTAGAAATTTGGACCCCAGGTACCCTGGCCTCTTCAGATACAACTACTACAGGATTCTTTTTTCTTCAGATATACAAGGCAGGAGGCTTTATTCACTAGTGTGTTCCTTTGCAGTAGGAGTTTTTCCTTTTCGGCCAGGATCCTATGAGAGCAAATTCATATTTTTAAAAGGTAGAAGATCCCTCTGCCCCTACTTTTATGGAAAGAAGACTGGTCTAGGAGTTATGTCTAGGTTTTATTCCTAGCATCTAGAATCTAGAACAATAAATATTTGCTGAATAAATGAATGAATAACTTTGCTGTTTATTTGTGGTGAGATTATAACCGGGTCAATTACTTCTCTTAGAGCCTTATCTATCAAAATGATATTTTATTACCTTAACACACATTTCTCGAGTATCATGAGTCAGCCACACCAACAAGAGGTAACAAGACTGCTTAATTAGGAGGGTTAGGTAAGCAAATTAGTTGATATTTTAGATATGTCATTAATAAAAGGCCCTTTGAAATAATAATTTGACAAATATTATCATTTAATAAATATTTTAACATGAGCAGATTTATTTTCTCGTGAACCTTAATGCTTTTTTCGCGAAAGGGGTTGCAGTATGGAAAGCTTTCTTCTTTCCATGTTTACTGGGCTATCTTCTGAAGTTCCACTTTTTTTTTCTTTTATTTTTTCTTTTTTGGTACTGGGGATCGAACTCACAACCTCATGCCTGCCAGGCAGGTGCTTAGGCCACTGAGTTAAATGCCTGGCCCTATTTTTTGAGACAGGGTCTCACTATGTAATTCAGGATGGCCTTGAACTCACTTTGTAGCCCGGGATGGTCTCGAACTCACAATGATCCTCCTGCCTCAGCCTCCCAAGTGCTGGGATTAAAGGAGTGTGCCACCATGCCCGGCTCCACTTTTTTTTTCTAGTGTCTGACTGGTTCTTTATATTAAAAGTTGACAAACTAAGCTGATAAAATAGTATCTACATCCACTACACTAGAGATGTTTTATACTGTCTCTCAAGAATATCTTAATCATAGTAGAATTTGAGAGTTTTAAGCTGGCCATGCAATTTTAACCTTTTAGCCATAGCAGAATGATTTAGCAATATTATAGGCTTATTAACAACTAAATAAAAATCAAATTTATTTGCTCTCCAGAATTAGAAATGTTTTGGAAGCTTGAAATAACTCCTCAACTGACAAAATTATTTTGGAAAATGCATAAAAATGAAATAAATTTGGCCTTACACAAATTACGCATGCAAGAAAATGCCTCCTTCAGTACATGTAAAAACGTGAGTATATCTATTGATAGAGGAGGAAAAAGAATAGGAGGGGTAAAATTATGTTAAAATACTTATGAAAATACATAATGCAATTGATTTATCTTGAAGAGAAAAGTCTGATTACCTATTGGATGGCTGATATCCTGATCATTGGGCTATTAATGTTTTTCCTTAACGTGAAGTATTGAGGAAATGTCACAAGCCATTTATAAAATGATAGCTGGGAAATATGTGGTAAGAAACTACTGATAAGGAACAGGTAGTTAATGGTGGACAAAATATTTAAGCTGATCTATAATTTAGTTCTTCCTTAATAGGAGGGTCTAAGGCAGCTCTGATTTTAACCAGAATGCCTTATAAAACCTCATCTATTTAATTAATCAGTAGAAGGCCAAAGATTAAACCTAAACACATATCTCTGAGCTAAAATCAAAATGAATAAAAGATTTAAATGTTAAAAGAGAAGAACAATCTGCTGGAAGATACAATAGTAGAACTCTAGAAGACAATACAGTATAATAGGTAGAACTCTAGAAGACAGAGACTTCATGAACAAAATCCAGTTGCACAGGAAATAGTACAAAGAATCTACAATTGAGAGCTCATCTTATTAAAAAGGTTTTGCATAGCAAAAGAAACCACCAACAAAGTGAAAAGACAACCCACAGAGTGGGAAGAAATTTTTGCCATCTATTCCTCAGATGGAGGACTAATATATGGACTATACAAAGAACTCATAAAAATGAGACCCCCCCAAGTTTAAAGACCCAGTCCAAAAACGGGCATCTGAAATGAATAGACACTTCTCAGATGAAGAAGTGCAAACAACAAATAAATGTATAAAAAATGTTCAATATTACTGGTCTTTTGAGAGGTGAAAACTGAAATGTTCATCTTACTCCAGAAAAAATGGCCATTATTGAGAAATCAACCAATAACAAATGGTGACGAGACCATGGGGAAAAAGTAGCCTTTCTCCACTATTGATAGAAGTGTAGATTGTTGTAGCCACTGTAGAAATCAGTGTGGAGATTACTCAAAAATTTAAAACTAGAGGTTCCATTTGGGCTAGCTATTCCCCTGCTTGGTGTATTCCCAAAAGAATTAAAAGCTTCATACCATAGCGATAAATGCCCATCCATGTTTATAGCAGCACATCTGTAATAGATGAATGGATTGAGAAGATGTGTTTTTTTATACAGCGGAGTACTATGCAATGAAGAAGAATAAACTTGATATATTTCTAGGTAATTGGATGCACCTTGAGACCATATCATTAAGTGAAATAAATCAGACACACATATTTAAATATTGTTTTTCTGGTGTGAGCAACCAAAAGGGTAAACAAAGATACACACACACACACACACACACACACACACACACACACATATATGGAAATGGAAAGAAAATGTTCAAATGGGAAGGGGAGCAAGGGAGGGAAAATGGGAAAAGGAAGGAAGGGAAAAGAAAAAAAGGAGTAGAAGAAAAAATGGAAATACAACTTTTGTAAATGAGGGGAAGAGGGGTTGAAAGGAGGGGAGGGAATTGGGGAAAAAAGAATAATCAAGATGTATTATGTGCATGTAACAAATTCCCTGTGATGAAAGTGATCATTATGTGTATCTAAAGTGTACCAATAAAATTAAATTTAAAAATCAGTGGAATAATAAATCTCTAATTGATAATCTTTTAATTTTTGCTTACTTTACTATTACATGTATTTATAACTTTATATCATTATATATTATAAAACTACATGTTAGATACAATATGCAAGAAAAGCAAAATTCCTATGGCAACCCATTACATATTTCATTAATAAATAGAATTCACAGCAAATTATACAATTAGGTAATCAATAGTTTTTATATGTTTTATTAGTGTATGTTTGCAATACAAAATAGTGATGTTTGTTTTTTAGGTTAATCTCATTGTTCATTGCTTGTGCTTTGACAATCATATCCAAAAATGTCTTTGCTCAGACTAATGCCCTGAAATGTTTTCCTTGTTTTGTTCTAGTACGTTTTAGAGCTTTCAGTGATAACAAACAGCTGGCTATTGCACGCATTCCTTGGTTTTACCACAACTAGTCTAGTAGAGTCAGCATTTTGTGTCTTATATTTAAATCTTTGATGGATTTTGAATTGATTTTTATATATGGTGAGAGTTGAGGGCCCAATTTCTTTTGCGTATGGTTATGAAGTTTTCTCAGAAAAAATTTCTTAAAGAGACTTTCTTTTCTCCAGCGTGTTTTTGCTGGTTTTGTTTAAAATTGGGTGACTATAATTAACTTATTTTTGGCTCACTATTCCTTTCCATTGGACTGTGTGTTGGTTTTTATGCCAGTATTGTTTTATTTATTGATTTTTTTGTTACTATGACTTTGTAGTATTTTGAAAACATGTAATGTGATGCCTTCAGCTTGTTGTTTTTGTTCAAGATTGTTTATGTATTTGAGATCTTTTGTAGTTATCTATAAACTTTAGGAGAGTTTTTTTTTCCTTCTACTTCTGTGAAGAATGTCATTGTCATTTTGTTAGGAATTGAGTTAGATTTGTATGTTGCTTTGGACAATGTGGATATTCTAATAATAGTAATTCTTTGTGGTATGTGTGTCTTCAATTTCTTTCACCAGTGTTTTATAACTTTTATTGCACAGATCATTCACTTTCTTAAATTCCTATTTCATTTTGTAGCTAGTTTGAATGAAAGTACTTTCTTGATTTTTTGAATTTATTTACTTGTTCTAGCACTTTTTGGTGAAATCTTTATGTTTTATATATAAAGTTGTGTCATTTGCAAACAGATAATTTGACCTCCATTCCCCTTTTCTATGTTTGTATCCTTTATTTCTTTCTCTTACGTTATTGCTGTGGCTAAGACTTCCAGTACTATATTGAATAAGAGTGGAGAAAGTGGACAACTTTTTATTGTTTCTGATCTTAGAAGAAAGGATTTCAGCTTTCCCCCATTTATGGTGATACTGGCTGTAGGTTTGTCATCTGTAGTCTTTATTGTGTTAAGGTGCACTCCTTTATACTGAGTTTTAGAATCTTTTATCATGAAGAGATGTTGAATTTTATCAAATGTTTTCCACATCTATTGAA
This sequence comes from Dasyprocta punctata, assembly GCA_004363535.1. Lineage (NCBI taxonomy): Eukaryota > Metazoa > Chordata > Mammalia > Rodentia > Dasyproctidae > Dasyprocta > Dasyprocta punctata. The sequence continues at coordinate 28,238 of RJWM01002899.1, forward strand.
TTATTCATATTTTTTCTTTCAATGTAATAATTTGTTCTGTTTATTAATTTACTTATGTTGAACCATCCTTGAATCTTTTGGTTTATACCCTACTCATAATGTATGGTGTTTGATGTGCTGTTGACTTTGATTGACTAGTATTTTATTGACAATTTTTGCATCTATATTTATCAGGAATATTGGTGTGTGTGTGTGTGTGTGTGTGTGTTCCTGTGTTCTTATCTGGTTTTGATAGCAGGGTAATGCTGACCTCATAGGGTGAGTTTTGAGGAGTTCCCTTGCTTTACATTCTGAGAAATAGTTTGAGAATAATTGGTGTTAGGTCTTCTTTCAGGGTGTGTAAAATTTAGCAGGGAAGCCTTCTGGTTCTGGGCTTTTATTACTGATCTGTTTATTTGTCACTAGTCTGTTCAGGTTTTCTATACCCTCATGGTTCAGTTTTGATAAATTATATGTATCCAGAAATTTATCCATTTTCTTGTAGGCTTTCCAATACATCAGTGTATTATTGTTCCTGGTGGACTGTTATGATTCGTTGTATTTCTTTGGCATGAATTGTAGTGGCTTATTTTTCATCTCTGGTTTTGTTTTCTTGGATCTTCCTTCTTTTATTCTGGTTAGTCTAGCTAATATTTAATTTTTGTTTTAAAAATACAACTCTTCGCTTCATTGACCTTTTGTATTTTTAACTGTCTCTTTTGTTTATTTCTGCTCTCATCTTATTTATTTCCTTATACTAATTTTGTCTTTGGATTTTGCCTAATTCCTTGATTTGTATCCTTAGGTTTTCTATATGAAATCAGCGTTTTAGATAAAGCCATTTATCACTATAAACTTTCCTTGGGAGCACTTTTGCTGTATCTCATAAGTTTTAAATATGGTGTTTTCATTTGTTTCAAAAATTTAAGTTCCCATTTTGATTTCTTCATTGATTCATTCTTTGTCTAAGAAAAGAATGTTTAATTTCCATGTATTTGTGTAATACCTAAAGTTCCTTTTGTTGAGGATTTCCAGTTTTATTCCATTGTGGTCAGAGATGGTGTATACTATGATTTCAACTTTTAAAAAATTTGTTGAAACTTATTTTGTGTCCTAGCCATAGGGACTGTCCTGGAGAATGTTCACATGCTAATGAGAAAAAAGCCCATTCTGCAGATATTGGATGAAATGTTATGAAAATATGTTAGCCCTGTTTTGTCAATAGTGGAATTTAACTGAAGTTTTTCTGTGTTAATTTTTTGTTGGATAACCTGTCTATGATGAAAGTGGGAGTTGAAGATCCCATCTATTATCCTGTTAGATTTTTTTCTCTCCTCTTAGATGTAATCATCTTTGCATTGCGTATTTGCTTCAGCATCAGGTGCATATTTTTTATAGTGGTACCTTGGTTCACAAACTTAAGTCTTTCTACAGTTCTGGTAGCAAACCAAATTGGATGAGAACCAAATCAGGATTTTGACATGGCCTGAAGTCTTTCTCTAGAGCAATATGTTGGTAGGCTGTCAAGACTCTGGACCTGTGTGGGCTGCAGGTTTCCCCAGCAGCAAGTAGTCCATGTATCTGGAGTATGAGTGCGGGCTTTGAGGGCCTCCTGCTTACCCTTTCTCTGCCAAACTTAGTTTTTTTATAAGGCCATTGTACATCTCTTTATAATAGCTTTGCCACATTCTTGCTGTACTCTAGCACTGTGCTTCAAGCACTCGTGATTTAGCTGTTGTTCTTTATTCTGGTCCTTTCTTTTTAATGGAAGAATGGCATATACCTCTATGCAACTATCTTCTTTCCACTTGCTGAATTCTTAACAGTAGTAGTCCCCAAATAATTTTTCATCATGCCCTTGTGTTAGTTTCATGATGCCTGTATTTCTTCCAAGTCACCCTTCTGTCTTATTCCATAGTGATTATGTGTAATACATGCTTTTTACTTCAGTAAGCACTTAAAACAGATTTGTAATGATATGAAATCACTGAAAAGAATATAGTGAGACCTAATGTTCTAAAGTAAACCTTGAACTAGTAATTTGCACAATGCTCAATAGATGTCACTGTTTATCTTAAAATTTTAAAATACATAATCCTGTTTGCTGTATTGTTTGGGGATGCCTTTGCACATAATATGGAACCAAATATCTGAGACCATTTTTTTGTTTATTTCTTGGCTTTTTTGATTGGTATAAAATACTTTGTGTTTCACATCTTTTTTTATAGTGCACATTGGTTATGCAGGTTAATGGGTTTTATTTTAGCAGATTTGTGCATGTATGTAATATACTTTGATGATTGTCTCCTTCACATTATCCACTTGCCCCAACACTGCCTCCTAGTTTCACATATTTTGAGAGTTTCAACATGTGTAATATAGTTTGTTCAATCTATTCCTTTGTAATCTTCCCCTGCACCTGATCATCTTCCCCTTACTTCCTTCCTCTTGTTTAATAATGGTCTCTATTCTACTTCTTGTCATATTTTTTAGATAACACATCTTGGGGAGAACACACAGTATTTGTCTTTCTGTGTCTGGCTTATTTTGCTTAATAGCATGATCTGTAGATCCTTCCATTTTCCTACAGCTGACAAAAAGTCATTCTTTTTCATGGCTGAATAATACTCCATTGTGTATATATACCACATTTTCTTTATCTATTCATGAGTTTGTGTTATAAGGCTGATTGTGTCATAGCTATTGTGATTTGTGCCACACCACAAATCTGGTGTATTGCAGATATCTCAGTCGTATGCTGATTTTAATTCCTTTCTGTATATATCAAAGATAGGGCTTTTTTTTTTTTTTTGGAGACAGGATCATCCTATATAGTTCAGGGTGGCCTTGAGCTCACAATGTTTCCCAGGCTGACGCCAAACTCAGGTGATCTTCCTGCCTCAGGCTCTCAAGTGCTGTGATTGTTGATGTCTTTCACCACACTCAGCAAGGCCATTTTAAAGCGTTATTATTTTTCTATGTGTGTGTGTGCACATGCATGTACAATAATTAAAATATTATTTATCAATTACAAGGAAAGATCCATTGTTTTTAATATCATAAGATGTACATAATATAAAATTTACCATTATAACAAATTTTAAGTGAATGGTTCAGTGACATTAAGTATATTTACCATGTTGTTCAACAACCACCATTATGTCTAGAAATTTTCATCATTGCAAATAAGTGCCTATCCCCATTAAGTGCTATCTCTTCATTCATTCTTTCCCAATTCCCTGGTAAGTGCTAGTTTACTTTCTGTCTCTGTTAATTTTCCAATCTTCTATACCTCATATGAGGTGCCTTACAATGTATTTGGTCTTTTGAGCCATTTTACATTACTATTATCCATACACAAGGGTTCCATTTTCTCCACATACTTGCCAGTGTTTGGTATTTTCAGTTATTTGTTAATAGCCATTCTGTTGGGTGAGAATAATAATGTCATTGTAGTTTTGACTTAGATTTCTCTAGTAATATTGAACATCTTTTTTATGTGCCTACTGGTGGTTTGTGTATCTTTACAGAAGTGTCTATTCAGATCCTTTGTCCTGTTTTTTTTCTTTTTTTTCTGTAGAAAGCTATAGCTATATGTTTTCCATGTTATTCCTTGTGTTGATTGTTGAAGTCTGTTCCTTTAGTTCATGTATAGCCAGTGTTTTTACAGACATTTATTTGATTGCAGAGATTCTTCTAGTGTTGCAGATTGCTTTTGGGTGCTCTTTCAGAGTCTAGCTGTAATTCCTCTGAGCCTGGGGATCAGCCCAATTTGAAAGTTTAAGGTCTTTCTTATGGCTTGTGTCTAGATGTCCCCCCAAACTCTCATGCAATCATAAGTGGGACTTTTTCAGAGGTGGCTAAATCTAGAGTGTGTGATTGGTTCATGATGCAGTACTAGGATTAAGATGCTAGGATTAAGGGAGGATGATTACTAAATAAGTCCACTCATTGACTTGGCACCATCCTAATCTCTGGTAGGCTAGATAGAATATGAAAGGGTCAGAAAAAGGCTGCTAATGTCGCTTGATTGCTTTGTTACCTTCTGCCTGTCATGAAATGTTTTTCCTCAGTGATGCCTGTCAGCCATGCCTTGGAGCCAGCCAATTATGAACTGAAACCTCTATAAACAGTGAGCTAAATAAATCTTTCCTCTTTTAACTTTGGGTGTTGGATATTTTGTCTCAGCAACAAGAGAAGTAAGATAGTCTTCTTGGGTTTCTTCTGAGCTTGCCTCATACCTGTGGTAGCTTTCCTAATATCCCAGTATATTTGGTTGCTTTCATATATGGTTTCTCCCTCCAGATTCTTCTAGCCCTTTCCTCGTCTGTCATACGTATTTACCCTCCATCTTACCCTGAGCCTCTGAGGGTCTGGTGTTATCTTACAGTTTTTGCAAACAGTGCTGCTTTTCCCACTTGGGTTCTGAATCAGGTGAAATGGAAAGGAGGTCTTTGCATCAGTTACTTTATGTCATCACATATTCCCTAGACAGGTTAACATGGATGTGTATAGTTATCTGCATGGCAAATCCATTTTGTTTCCTGTGGTTGGAGGAAGAAACTGCTTTGAGAACAAGACCAGCACTGTCTTGAGGGGATGAGGATATAAGGGAGAAACATAGCAAATCTTTCATGTCATGAAAATGAATTTTTCTTGGTTGGGTATTTTCTTATTTAATGAAAACCTTTTTTCCAGAGCTGTAGCACAAAGCTGGTTCAGATAGTTTTTACCCCTCATCCCTTGTAGCTTAGAGTTACCTAGTCCATCGTTTCTCTAATGTCTCCTCTTTGACTTTCAGCAAGACTTATTCAGTGCATTTGCACATTTCATGTCATTTGTCCTATTTTTCTATTGCTTTAGCAATCCAGTGTTCTCATTTCATTGACTCAGAAGCTTAGTTATAGAAATCTAAGTAGGGCATTTGTCCAGCACCTCAACCCTTCACTGAGCCAACACTTTACTTTTTTTAGTGTGTTTCACAGGTTTTTTTGCCCCACCCTTCATACTGTGAATCGGATCTAAGGAGTACTGACTTACATCCCTAGCCCTTTGTATTGGATGATACTATGTACCCACAAGTCCTCATATACTTTTGATGGGGCTGAGTCTGGTGCTTGTGATCATTTTGTTGTCTAGCATTGGGATTGGTGATGTGAGTGCTGTACCCACCCAGGGATGAAGCCAAGATACAGTGTAAGGGAGGCGGGTCTTCCTCTTTCTGGCTTTTGCCCTCTCTCTCTGTCTCCAGTGTACCTTGCTGTTGCAGCGGCCAGGAACAGTAGCCCTGCCACGCCACACTGCTTTGGAGCCAACTAAGTATGGACTGAAACTTCTGAGAAACTGTAAGAAATAAACCATTCCTTTCTTAATTTTGGGTGTCAGGTCTTCTGTCTCGACAACGAGTGAAAAGTAACTAAGTCAGAATTTGGTACCAGGAGTAGAGTTGTTGCTGTGACTATTCCTGACTATATGGTTCAAGAGCCTTTGGAAATGGCTTGTGGGAAGAGTTTGGAAAGGTTTGGAGATGTCGCCTACACACATAGAGCTGGAACAGCTTAGGTTGTTCTGTTTGGGAGATTCTGGTCAGAGCTCAGGAGACCAGAAAGTTGATAGAAAGCCTGCTGATAAGGACCAGGCTTGGGAGGTTTCTGCTGGGAAGAAGGACTGCATTGGTTGTTGGACTCCACATGATGTGTGTTACGGCTTGGCAGAAAGTTTGTCTGCATTCTGCTCATGCCCAGAGACTTTGCCTGAGACTGAGATTAAGGGCAAAGGATGATTAGTTTAAAAAGAGAAATTACAAGGCAGCCAAATGTTGAAATGGTGGCCTGGCTCTTGTTGGAGGCTCTTAGCCAGATTTATGTTGGGAATCAAGAGCAAAGAGCATGGCATGGCAATTTAAAATGTGAGTTTGGCCAGGAAACTGTGGACTGTAAAGATCGAGTTGAGACCTTGATTGCTGAGAAGGAACAAAGGAATAAAAAAGATGTCCTGGGGGCATCCTGGGAAGCAGTGGGCCTCCACCTTTGGCAACCTCAGTCCTTCAAAAGTGAGAGTTTGCTCAGAGGAAAAAGCCGCAGAGTGCCATGTCCTGGAGTGGTGACAAAGGCCACAGGAGGTTTCAGAAGGGTCGCAGCTGCATGAGGTTCCAGAATTGCAGCGGTCACACAAGATTGCAGAATGGTGGTGGCATAGAGAAGCTGTTCCTCACAATCAGGTTCAGAGAGCTCGGTGATCCAGGCAGTCAACCCCTACAGCCAAGAGAGAGGAAAGCCTGGCTACTGCTCCAGCTGGCAGTGGACCTGGGCGGTATCCACGTGGCACTGGTTTTAGGTGCAAGGAAAATGCACAGAAAAGGCTAAAACAGCTTCTGCCTCACCTGCAGAGAGCAATGTGTAAAGATGTAAGGGTGAAGCCAAGGAACATGGATTGTTCAAGAAAAGCTATGAAAGTTATGACCCCTGAAAGTGCCGCAGGAGTGGAGTCACTTAAGCCTTTTGGAGCTTGCAACCAGATTGTTTCAGATGCTGAGTGGAGAACTCCAGGACTTAATGTTTGCCCTGCTGGATTTTGGACTTGCTTTGGTTCCAATGCTTTGTATTCCCCTGTTTGGAATTGTAATGTTTATCTTGTGCCTTTATATGTTGGAAGTGTTTAACCTTGTTTTCATTTGTATAGGGGGTTACAGTTAAGAGTTTGCCATAGATCTCAGAGGAGATTTGGGACTTGGACTTTTCAACAGTGCTGGAACTGTTAGGACTTTGGCAACTCTTGGAGAGGGACTAAATGTCTTTTATATTAAGGATGTACATGAGTCCTTGGGGGTCCAGGAGTAGAAGGTATTGGATGATACTATGTACCCCCAAATCCTCATATACTTTTGATGGGACTGAGTCTGGCATTTGTGATTGGTTTGTTGTCTAGCACTGAGATTGGTGATGTTAGTGCTGCACTTGCCCAGGGGTGGAGCTTAGATACAGTGTAAGGGAGGCGGGTCTTCCTCTTTCTGGCTTTTGCCCTCTCTTTCTCTCTGTCTTGCCAGTGTGCCTTGCTGTTGTGGTGGCCATGAATGGCGGCCCTGCCATGCCACACTGCCTTGGAGCCAACTAAGTATGGACTGAAACTTCTGAGAAACCGTAAGAAATAAACCTTTCTTTTCTTAATTTTGGGCATCAGGTCTTCTGTCTTGGCAAGGAGTGAAAATTAACTTAGACACCCTTTTTTATTTATTTAAATTTTGAGACATTATCTTGCTAAGTTGCCATGGTTTGTCTCAAACTTGCAAGCCTCTTACCTCAGCCAGGTGAGTAACTGGAATTACAGGTATACACTACCAAGCCCAGCCTTTTGGGGTCTTTTGTTGCCCAATCACTCAAAACCTTTTTGCTGGACTGTACCAGAACGATAATGAGATTTTTCTGAATATTCATATCTTTCTCCAAACGGACCTATTGTGCAATTTTACCAGACCATTTTCCATCACATTTTTTCTGTACTGTCTACAAACTGACAATTAAAAAAAAAAAACATAATAACCTTCAAGTAGACAGTTATGTTAATATATGATAAAAGATTGGCTGTCTGACAGAAAGTGAGAAAAAGTTATTATTTATGCCATTTGTTTTTGTTTTTAGATGAATGCCTCACTATGGCAGATTTCTATCTAAAAATATGATACTGTTCATCTTGGAGTTGGAAAGGTTTGTAAATGACTTTTGCGAGCTGGCTTCAATACTCTTATTATAGGAAACTCCTGTTGTTAAACTGACTAACCTTTCATACTTTGGTGGTGAAAAAAATCACAGGATTTCCATCATAAATCAGTCCACATTGGGAAGTTGTGTGTGTGTGTGTGTGTGTGTGATTTCTATCAGTGATTCCGGGATGGTGAACTGGCCTATTTGCAACAGAGTCCATGACCGTACTGCTGCAGCACACCCTTGTATATGACGGTTATCACTGATTTCTGCTGAATGCCTAATGTTCCAATTTTTTTTTTTTACCATAATGTTACCCATGTTCCATTTTTGTGACCATAGCACCTGAATCTGGGTACTTACATGGAAAAGAGGTTTTATTTAGCTACAGGTTTGGAGGACAAAAGTTCAAACAGCATAGTACTTGCTCTGGATAGGGCCTTCTTGGCTGCATAACCTCTTGTCATCTGGCACTGCAGGAGACTGCTCTATGATTACACCTAGAGCAAGCTGTAAGCAGTGCAAGCTATGAAGAGTTAACACTACAGTTGGCTCATTTTAATAAGTGAGTCAGGCTGAACTCTACATGACTCATAAGAGCACTGTGGATGGCAATTATTGTTTTTCTCCCTGCCAACACCACAGCAGACATGAGAGATATGGCCCGTGAAGCTGTGGGGCTCTGATACAAGATAACTCAGCAGCTGAGGACAAATAACTTCCCAAATTCCTTTCCCAGAATTGTAGTTTATTTTAATTGAAAAATGTAATTGACCATGACCTATTCCTGGTATCTTCTGTTCTTGATGCAAGGATGTTTTGTTTCCTCCTTTACAAGCCCTACCTGTGTGAGTGTCTTATCCCCAGCAACTACATGTGGCCTTCTCACCCCATTCTATAGATTGTACAACCCCAAAATACTATGAATCTGGCTAGTTTGTTATCTTTGCTCAGCACTGAACATAGACCAACCCAGTTCCCCATTTCATTTTTATCTTGTCTTTGAGTTTTTCTTTGCAGCTTTGCATTGTGGCACCAGACAAGGATTTGGGTCTTTGCCAGGGTCCCTAATAGGCACAAACTTTTAGAAGTATAGTCAGGAATCGGAGCACATCACAAAATTGGAAGTCAAAAAATGGTGGGAGGACCCAACTTCTCTCTCTCTCAACAACTCATTCCAGGAGATGAACATTTGCTTCCTAGACAACACCCCTAGTAACCTATAGATTACTGTATTCCCATTGGACACTACTCATAATACTTTTGTTCCTTCTCAATCATTACCGGTTTACAGCCAGTGAACCCTTGGGAACAAACTACCTCCAAAGCATAGTTGTGTTCTTCCTTATGTGAATAACAGTTTGACAGCATCTAGGACATAATGAGTATTTCTTTTGTGAGTGTCTTTACAAGGTGTGATTTTAAAAAAATATGGTGAATGGCACTGCTGAGGGCCATCCAACAGAAAGACAGGCTCACGAAAATGATATGGTGTGTCTTCATCCACCTTACTCACTGGATTTGGTATTCACTGACTTCTGGCTCTTCTCCAAAGTCACAATGACTATGAAAGGTAAAGGTTTTGAATCAAGTCATGTAGATTTTATTCATCAAGATAATGAGTGAATGATTGAAGGCATTTCAGAGATCTTTGGGGCTGCCCCTAAAAGGGGGGCACTTTCTTAGTAGCAAAGTTACAATACTTGACATGCACAATTTAAAGGAAGAGAGGTTTATTTTACCTTGTGGGTTTGTAGAAGATTTGGTCCATAGTTTTTGGCTTCAAGGCATGAGGCCATGGCAGAGGGGCATAGCAGAGGAAAAAGTACTCATGTCATGGCAACCCTGAAACAGAGACAGTAAAAGAAAGTCAGGGAGGGAGAGATAGCCTTCTAAACCATGCCCCTAGTGACCTGCCTCTTCTGACCAGGCCCAACCTCCTAATAACAAGTCAGTTGTAAGCCTCCATAACTCAGTCATCTTTCATAAGACCTATTTTTGAGCACATGAGGCTTTGGGGATACATCTAGATGGAAACATTAACTCCCTCCTATCATAGGTCCAGGGTTCCAGGAGTACAGATTGATTTTGGAGAAGGGTACCTGCCACAGGATTGCTACCCAGAGCTGCTTTGGAATTCTGCTCTATTCTAGACAGTTCCTGTCAGCTGCCCTAGTCATAGGTCAAATGATTGCAGGTATAGCTCAGGGAACCACTCTGAAGGACATAAAGGGTAAACCTTCAGTGCCCTCATGGTATTCACTTTAGTCTCGCAGAATATAAGAACTGTAGAGCCATGGTTTCCTTCATCTAGATTGTTGTAAACAAGCTAAATGCCCAGGCTGAGACGTGTTGCAGGGAAAGATCTCCCATAAAGAAAACCCTTGATATAGAAGAAACATTATCAAACCCTTGGCTTGGGATCTCCAATCTTCTGGTCAGGGATACAATGAAGGCTTAAAACACAGACAAGATATATTTTCGTTACAGGGGGCACTGGGATGGGCAAAGCCCAATGAAGGACTCTTGTTTGGAGGATGTGCTGGTGAGTTGCAGGAAGTGATGGGGGTGAACTGCTGATGTGGTCAAGGTTCAATTACTGAGGGACAAAGCATTTTTGGAAAAGCACACAGGAACAGGTCATGGTTAACTAGTAACCAGATTATCTGCTAACTGAGACCACTGAGCTAGAAGGAATTTGGGCAAGTCAAAGTCCTGAGTATTTCTCTTGTTTTGAGGTGCCAGGAGTTCACAGACCATTTGCTGGTTTTGGTGCTGGGGATTAATTTTGTCCCTATGCCAGCTGTGGGCCTTACCACAAGTCACTTAGCCCTAGGACAACCTCTAGATTCAATTTACTTTTATGTCAGTTTAATAATATCAGTCATTGCCTGTTCTGCACTGTGTCAAGGTGGTCCTCGCGAAATAAACTCCAACCTGCTAGATGTCAGATGTCCTGTGTTCCTGTTCCCTGAAACCAAAGAATGAATTCCAAAGGAAAAAGGAGGTTAAGAGTAGGAAAGGTTTGTTGAGAGATAGGAGAGACAGGTGGAGTCCCAGAAGCAGGTTGCCACCTTCAACAGGCATAATTTATACAGCAAAGTCACAATGCATGTACAACATAGGTCAAACTATGATCAACCTATAGATTACAAGTAGAACTGCTTAGTTAATATTGGTCTGGTAGGGACGCAAGTCACAAATCAAGGGTACGTGAAAAGAACCAAGGCATTATTGGGAAGGGATGGGTCTGAATGCTCTGGTCACCAATCTGGGTGACTTACTCCTCTCTGGACTTCTGGACCAGGTGCTGCTAATTTATAGTATAATTCTGAGTTGCTGCTTATACCCTAGGGAGGCATGTCAGTCTGACCATTGCATCTTTATCTTGAGGCTTAGTCTTCAGTTGCACCTCCAGCCAAACTTCTGATGTCTTTATTTTTTCTGCTGGCTTCCTTGAGAGCCCAATCCCTCTCTGACTGTATATCAGTTTGTATCTAACTTAGCTCTGTAGTGCCCCTACTAGGGCAATGCTTGGTGGAAATGTGGTTTTGGAAGCTGAGCCTCTGCAGTCCCTGTCAGGGCAATGCCTAGTGGATCTATGGGAAGGAGGCCAATGGAAGGAGTTGCTGTGTACATATACAAAGTGGTAACAAAGGCACGAATTATCTGGAACTCTGTGAGATTGCTGATAGGTGTATAAAATGAAATAAAGTTGCAGTTTCTTATAAACTGAGTATAATCAAGCAATTCTTCCCCAGGTATTTATCTAAGAGAATCTAAAACATTTGTCTGTAAAGTAGCTTGTACCTTAGCATTCATTACTGCTTTACTCATAATAGCCCATAACCGGAAACAATCCAAATGTTTATTAACAGAGAAATATGTAAACAGACTGCAGTATATTTACAAAATAGAAAAGAAAATAACTGAGAATAGAAATGAAGAAACCACTATTTTATAGAGCATGAATGAATCTCAAAGACTTCATGCTGAATGAAAGAACTCAGATACAAAAGAGTATTGTCAAGGGCTCCATTTAACTAGAGAGCTCCTCTGCCAGATGTCCATGTAGCCAATTAAAATAATAAACTAAATTTAATCATCAAGACTTACTGTGATAGTAAAAGCAAGGGGCTCAGCTGGAGAAACCTGCAATTCCATTGCTTCTGTGGAACAGTACGTCTGGTTAAGAGGTGGATCAGTTCATCTCTTTGTTGAGGGAGCAACAAAGCAAACAAGGCTGGAGGAGGAAAAAGGGTAAGGGTTAAAAACAGAAGAGTGCTGTTTACTAAGTCAGCCTGGAAAAAGCATCTTCAAAGTGTCCTCCAACCTTGGGCCTATTCCTCCAACCCTACTCCAACATTAAAGAGGTTAGGGAGGTTTAGGCAGAGTTTCCTGAGGAAGGATTTAGTCAAAGCTCTAGATAAAAAGGATTTCAAATAAAAGTGCTTTGGCTAGGAATGCAACTATGCATAAGGGTATGGTTAGCCAGGGATGCCTGAGTCCTTGACTGAAGCTGTCTTCATAGAGACTACCATGATTTAGGTCAGCAAAGTCTGGTGTAGAAAGGCACATTCCTCCTATGAATCCTGCAAGGTAAATCTTTTATAATTGGCTGTGGTTTAGCCTCAAAATTCACAAGTAGAAGCTGGTCAGGAGCTTTGGTCAGGAGCTATTCAGGTATATATTACATGAATCCATTTATGTAGAACTCTTATAAGTGGTAACTAATTTCTCTAGTAAAAGAATACAGGTTACTGGTTTCCTCAGATTGGGGAGTTGGGTGGATTTATTTTAAAGAGGCATGAAGGACACATTTAATGGGAGTGTTTTTTATACCATTATAAACAGTTTTCAAAGCTCATGAAATGTATACTCAAAAATTCATTTTAAATAATACAAATTATATCTCAAAATTAATTATAAAAGTACATTAAAACTGACTCGATTGAATCCTAAGTGTAGTAGTAACAATAATGTATTTAGTCCAACTCAAATTTTAGTTAAAAATTGTGAACAGGGTTGTAGTATGAAAATAAAGTGTGAATCTTCATAGTTGGGTTAAGTTATGTGATGAATATTTTTATCCAAACAGCTGAAAAGAAAGTGACATTGGGAAGAATCATAATTGCGATTCAACATTTGTTTTCTATTGAACTGATATTCTATTCATATTCAATTCACAGTGCATTTCTATGTGTACAATTTAGTGATATTAAGTACATTCTTATTTTGCATAGCCATGATCATCTCTAGAATGTTTTATATCCATTTTGGGTAATAATTTTGTTATTTTTATTTATGCTCTTTTTTTATCACACTAGGAAGTTGAAGACATTGTGTTCCATTATAAAAAATTAAGATTTTTATAATGTTGGCATAAAAATGAGTGCCTCATATAAGCTTACAGCTGACCCTTCCCCTTCCCATCCCCTCCTTTCTCTTTCTTTCCTTTCATTTTTGAAGACAGTGTCTTGCTGTGTAGTTCATGCTGGCCTTGAACTCATTATGTGGCCCAGACTGGCTTTAAACTCCTGGCACTCTTCCTGCTTCAGCCTTCTGGGTGCTGGGATTACAGGCACTGAATGCTGGGATTACACTTGTCTAGTTTACCCATTTCTTGAGTCAAATTTCTAAAAAGCTTGTTACAAAAATCTTCTGGCCAGTTCTTTGAAATGTACCTTCATATTTCTACATAGTATGCTTACATTGTCGCTTCTTAATTATTTCATTCCCCAGTTTTATCTGAATCACTTACTTTCTGGTATGGATATGGGAAAGATGTTTCAATGATGTTACAGAACAGAAAATTTAAAAACTACTACCAAGTATTATGAGAAGAAATAAACTTCATATGGGGTTATTAAGAAAATTATAAAATTTTTCCAAGTGCTCACACAGAAAGTCAAGGACCATCTCCAGACCGTGTACAAGGTCATGAGATTTTTGTTACAGTTGAAATCAGAGTAATGTTGCTACCCCAGCTTCCATGGTCACAATTGCATGTCACATCTAAAAGGCTTACACTGAACATTGAACTGCAGAGCCTCAGCCACCACAAACACCCCTGTCTGTCTGACTTCATGTGCTGAAGGCAGATAGATGACCATTCTCCTTCCGTATCTTGCCAGAGTACATCTACTTAGTGGAGCCTACTTAGCGGCAGAACCTGGACTACAAAGAGACTGGGAAGTGGACTTTTTTTTTTTTTTTTTTTTTTAGCTGTTTATCGTTTCCATGTAGAAGAATGACATGTGCCATAACTTCAGGAGGCTCGAAGAAAATGAAACAGCATTGCCAAACTATTATGCTGATATCTCCGTATAGGAATTATGTGATGTTGTTTCTCATATTCAGTTACTTTTTTCCAAAGGCACATTTTCTACACTAATTGGAGTTTAATTATTGTGTTTCTACATCTTTTTTCTGTTCTCTCCTTGTTGAATCCTTGAGGCATAGTTACAGCCTTTTATTTTATCTTGCCTGTGTCGTCTCCATATTTTCTAGTTCTGTTATCTGGTGCTGTGTGTTGTAAATTCCTTTATTTTTTCTTTTAAACCATTAATTCTGTATTTCACTCTCCTATAGTTTTTAACTTCATTATAGAATTTCTATTTCAGTGAACATATTTCTTCTATGATTTCTACTTGGTTCTTTTAAAAAATCTGTATGTTTAATTAGTAAATCTTTGCTTTAATTTAGTGAGTTGTGTTGCCTTACCTCTGGCAAGTTAAGAAATCATGCCTATTTTGAAGATTGATTTCAGATTGTTTTGCTATCTCAGTTGTTCAAGTGTGAATCCTCACCCATATTTTTATGTCTTTACTATTCTCCTTACATCAGTCTTTCATATGTAGTTTTTTTCTTTGTCTGTAATCTTATTTTCAAAAGAAATTATCTTATAAAGGACTCTAGTTTGTGACTTAAAGAAAAAGCTTAGCTGTAGTCTATGATTTTAAGACTACTAGGCAGGTTTATGTTCGTTGATTCATTTAAGCACAGAATTAGATCCCTGCCTCACTCTGGAAAAGGCTTTTGGTTTTTATCTTAAATAGTTAACTTTTGCACCTAACTTGACAAGTAGCTGGTTTGTGGGCAAGATATTGTGTGGGTAAAGATATCTGATTGCTACTCAAAAAAGGGAAGAGTGTGTAGTTGAACTCCATTCCTTGGCTTCCTTGGTTTCCATGGACTGCTTGGCTTAAATCACACTCACTAGCACTTATGGCGTGATTGTGATATATGGACATTTTCCTTCTTTTTGAATTTGTGTATATTTTTTAAGTATATTTTAAAAATATTTTTATCAGTATTTCAAAATTTGGCATGATGAGTTTCAGAGGGCATTTCAGTAAGTGCTTAACTGTTTTAACCATAATGGAATTAAGTTCACATCCTTGGGATAAAGAGCCAAAGAAGCATTAGATGATGCAGAACATTACCTATAACAAGTTATGATTTTGCCTTGGTGAAAAATTACAGTTTTCTTTCACTGATACGAAGTTATTTTAACAAATAATATATTATCTATATATTTGTGTGTATATTTAATAAATAAATTTTACCTAAATTTGTTCCTTTGTGTATAAATTTAACACCTATTAATTGATGAATGGTGTTGAATTTTCAGTATGACTGTATATCATGACCACTATTTCTGTTTATGATTCTTTCGTGAAGGTCACCACCTTCATTAGTTTAAATATATTATACAAGTGCAAAGAACTATGACTGTTCTATAAAAGGAAGCATATGCAATTGAAATAAATGTCTTTTAGAAATAAAATCAGAAGATATGTCAGATTCATATAGTTATGACTCCAACAAACAATAAACTTTTTTTTTATTTAAGAGAAAATGGACACAGAAAAGAGAAACAAAAAGCAAAAGAGACAAACAAACAACAACAAATCCGATACGATAACATTATAGGTTTACAAAATGAGATGCTTGGAACTTGACAGTAGTTGTAATATTGCATATCGTTACCTTCAAAGGGGTTGTTCAGATTAACAGATATATATATGTAAAATTGATCTAATCATATGAGTATTAACTGTTCTTTTTCAATAGCTAATGCTTTTAGTAATATAGTCATTTTAACTATCTTATGCATACCTATTTATACATTTATGTCTTTTTCCTTTTCCCTTCTTTTTTCCTCCTTTCCCCTTAAAATACCTCTTGTTGTCTTTAAAATAACTGCCCATATCATCAGGCCTAGTATAGTCAAACAAAATAGTTCAGAATAAAACCAGTAAAAAATAAAACAATGGTCACAGAAAAGAGAAACAAAAAGCAAAAGGGACCAACAAACAAAAACAACAAATCCGATACTGTAGCATTATAGGTTTACAAAATGAGATTGGAATTTGACAGTGGTTGTGACATTGTGTATCGTTACCTTCAAAAGGGTTGTTCAGATTGACAGACATAGACATGTAAAATTGATCTAATCATATGAGTATCAACTGTTCTCTCTCAATAGCTAATGCATTTGGTAGTATAGTCATTTTAACCATCTTCTGTATACCCTAATATAAATCTGTCTTTTTCCTTTTCCCTTCCTTCTTTCCTCCTTTCCCCTTGTAATACCTCTTGTTATCTTCAAAATAACTGCCCATACCATTGGGCCTAATGTAATCAAACAAAATAGTACAGAATAAAACCAATAACAAATAAAACAACAGAAGTGATACATAGTAATACAATGTTGATTTCTATAATGCCTCATTTTATCTTCTAAGCAGTTGCCTATATCATCTGTTACAATACAATCAAACAAGCCAAAATAGGTTAAAATCACTCAAAACAGAACAATGAAAGCAATACAGGGTTTCAAAACAAGGTGATCAAATATCAATAAAGGCTACCCTAACATATTTTGTTATCTTTGAAATAGCTGTCTATGTCATCTTATATAATAAAATTAGGCAGGTCAAGATAGAACAAGATCAAACTAAACAGCTCATTGAAAACTATACTGGACTCAAATCCCGATGTTGGATTATTCAATTGTCTGCCCCACTTGGTGATATCCCTCTGCCGCTGTTTCTGGAGCTGTGGTCTTTTTTTATGTCTAAAATGTCCTACAGTATTCTTTGTAGAGTTGGCTTGGTTGTCATAAATTCCTTTAGTTGTTCTTTGTCATGGAAGTACCTTGTTTCTCCATTGATTTTGAAAGATAGTTTTGCGGGGTACATCAATCTGGGTTGGAAGTTGTTTTCTTTCAGGACTTGAAATACTTCACTCCAAGCTCTTCTTGACCTGATGGTTTGTGTTGAGAAGTCTGTTGTGATTCTGATGGGTTTTCCTTTGTAGGTGATCTGTTTTTTTTTTTTCTCTAATAGCTTTTAATATTCTGCTTTTGTGTTGAATTTCTGGTAATACCTCTTGTTATCTTCAAAATAACTGCCCATACCATCGAGCCTAATATAATCAAACAAAATAGTACAGAATAAAACGAGTAAAAAATAAAGCAATAGAAGCAATACATAGTAATACAACGTTGATTTCTATAATACCTCATATTGTCTTCTAAGCAGTTGCCTATATTGTCTGTTATAATATAATCAAACAAACCAAAATTGGCTAAAATCACTCAGAACAGAACAGCGAAAGCAATACAGGGTTTCAAAACAAGGTGAACAAATATCAATAAAGGCTATCCTAATATATTTTGTTATCTTTGAAATAGTTGTCTATGGCATCATATATAATGAATTTAGGTAGGTCAAGATAGAATAAGAAACTTGATTACTTACAAGTCAATAACAGTAACTTGAAAGTTCCTTCTGGGTACAGCAGATGGCCTGTGAACAGCTTGGTAAGGAAAATGTTTGCTAAAGGTGACAGAATGTACCTGCCCTATTTCCCATATGCACTAAGTAATTGGTGGCAACTTCAACAATTTCTTGAAGGTGACGAATTGTTAGTTTCAGGGAACTATTACACCTAAAGCCATGGAATAATTCCAAAGTATTTAAAAAGTACATCTTCTTTATATGACAATATTCTCTTTTGAGTTTCTCCACACTAAAATGGTATTTGTATACTTTTAATGACATGCCATATAAAATCCTTGTCATATGTATATTTCACTCATGAATGATATTACATATATGGTGTATAGTGTTTGTATATATATCAGGTATGATCTTGTGGAGTTTTAATAACATTCTAATATAAAAAGAAATGCTCATTGTTAGTTATGTGAAAGAATTATTTAGTGAATTTTGTTAGGAAGTAAATATTGTATATTCTTTTATATATATGATTCTTAATTATAGAAGACTGCAAACATATACAAAAATATAGAACATTGCTATACTCATCACCTAGCCTCAACAGTTACCTTTATGGTTCACACTGGATAATCTTACTTTAAATACATCCGCGTCCTCTTCTGTCTGTCTTGTGAACCAGCCTCTCTTCTCCCTGATCTCAGTTCATTCCCAAGGAGAATACTTGCGATACATTCATCAGAAGCACATAGTGTTTGATTTTTTGTAATATTTTTAATATTTATTTCAGGTTTAAATTCAATTTTTGATTTCTCTTCATATTATTTGCAGTTCATAGACTATTTTTTTGTAGAATTAATCATGTAAAATGTCAGGTTATTCAAAGTTATTTTACAATAAAGATTATATTATATAAAGTGTACGTATCATAGGTATATAATTTTCTCCAAAGACAGCATTCTTTTTAAAATGAAAAGTCATTAATGTCACTTGGAAAGTGTATTTTGAAAATAGCATATTGATTAATTTATTTAGTACCTTATCTGGAATGCTGTACTATTTTTTTAAAAGAATAAAACCAAATAAAACAAAATGGAATAAAGCTAATCAGAACAGAACAATGAAAGCAACACAGGAGTTCAAAACAAGATAATAGGAAATCAACAATGGCTAGCATAATGTCTCTTGTTTTCTGCAAAATAGCTGCCCATACCATCAGACACAGTAAAATCAAACAAACCAAAACAGAATAAAACCAATCAAAACAAAAGAATGAAGGTGTTATAGGACTTCAAAAGCCAGATAATAGGAAATCAATAATGGTTACCATAATACAACCCATTGTCTTCAAAATAGCTGCCTATACTATCAGACACAGTAAAATCAAACAGAACAAGGTAGAATAAAACCAAACCTAACAAAACTATGGAAACAATACAGGAATTCAAAACAGGATAATAAGTTAATAATGGTTACCACCTTCCCTTTTTAGACATTTCCTCCTCTATCAGTTTCATATTGTACATTTTGGATCCCACTAACTCCTTCAGTTTTTTATACTAGGAGATAACATGATATTCACTCATATGAGTCCAAACCATTTCACCCATGAGTGTGATCTTAAGTTGCATCCATTCACTTGTAAGAGCCTCGAGATTATCCTTTAGAGCTGAGTAGCTTTCCATTGTATGAAAATACCATATCTTTCTTAACCATTCTGCAATTGATGGGCAAGTTAACCCTGCTTTTTTCTGGTTTCCTGTCACATGGAACAATTGTTTTCTGTCCTTTGATGTCAGTCTATGAATTTTCTTGTATAGTTAAATGTGTTTCTTGTATACAGCATATTGATGGATCTTGTTTCTTGATCCACTCTGCCTGTATTTCTTTTTATTGGTGAATTGAGGCCATCTACATTAATGATTACAGCTGGCATGCATTGGCTCGTCTCTGCCACGCTATCCTCCTGCTGCTGAGCCTCCACTTTTCCCCTCCATTTGATTGCCTGTCCTGTTTGGCAATACCCCTCTGCTGCTGTTCCTGGAACTGTGGTCATCTTTATCTCTCTCTAGAATATCTTTGAGGGCTATTTGTAGTATTGGTTTAATGGTCATGAATTACTTCATAGAAGTATCTTATTTTTCCATCAGTTTTGAAAGGTAGTTTTGCAGTGTCTATCAGTCTGGGTTTGAAGTCATATTCTTTCAGGATTTGAAATACTTCGCTCCAAGCTCTTCTTGACTTGAGTTTGTGTTGAGAAATCTTCTGTGATTCTGTGGGAATCTTTTTTTTTTTTTTTTGTGCCAGGGATCAAACTCATCTTCTGTGATTCTGATGGGTTTTCTTTTATAGGTGATCAGTTTCTTTTCTCTAACAGCCTTTAATATTTTGTTATCGTGCTGAATTTCTGGGGTCTTGATTATTATATGTCTGGGTATAAACTTTTTTTGGTTTTGGCTAGTTGGAGTTCTGTATGACTCACTTATCTGTATGCTAGGTCCTTTTCCTATGTTTGGGAACTTTTCTGCTATTACTTATGTAAGTAGTCTTTTTATGTCATTGTGTTGGCCACCGCTTTTTTGCTGACACTTATCACTCTTAAATTATTTTTCTTTGCATCATCTTGCAGCCATTGAATTGTTATTTCCTGGTTCCTTGTTATTTTTAGGAGATCTTTTCTTTCATGATTGTTAGCTGCAATCCTGTCTTCAAGGTCTGAAAGTCTGTCTTCAGTCTCTTTCAAGTGGTTTTGCCAGCTTTTGATGGAATTTTTATTTTTATTTTTTTTAATTTAAGAGGAAAAAAGACACATAAGAAAGACAAAAAGCAAAAGAAACAAACGCCTAGAGTAAATGCACAACAGTAACATTACAGGTTTACAAAACAGGATGATAGAAACATGACAGTGGTTGCAATATTGCGTATCGTTATCTTCAAAATGGTTGTTTACATTAACAGATACAGACATGTAATGATCCAATCATATGAGTATTAATCGTTCTTTCTCAATAACTGATACATTCAGCAGTACATTCGTTTGAGTTATATATATACAGATTTATATCTTTTCCTTTTCCCTTCCCCCTTTCCCGCTTTTCCCTTCCCAATTACTTTTGCTCTTTGAGCTGTTTTTTACCCTTAGATAGTATTTATTATAGATTTTGGATCATATATCCTTTTTCAGTTTCTTACACTAGGGAGACAATATGGTATTTACACATGTAGGTTTGATTTATCTCACTTATGAGTATGGTCTCAAGTAGTGTTCATTTACTTGTAAAAGTCTCAATGCAATCTTTCTTAATGATGGAGTTTTTAATTTCCTGGATATCTTTTTGAATCTGTTTCATGCATTCCAAATCTGTCTTATATTGTTCATTCAAGATTTCCCTCATTTTTCTATGTGCCTCTTTTTTTGTTTTTACCTATGTCTTCTTTAGATATGCTCAGCAATTCTTTTATTATGTTTTTCATTTCTTCTTTTACCCGAGGTAGTATTTCTGATCTAATTTCATTTATAGCCTTGTGAAGGTTTTTTTTGTTTTGTTTTGTTTTTGTTTGTTTGTTTGTTTTTTTCCCTCAGTTGCTATCCTTTCAGAGATTTCAGGTGTGTGACTTCTATTTTTTTCCATATCCATATCCCCCAGACTTGTTCTGTGTGAGCTGGAGGTCAGAGATTGCCTTTCGCTCATTCATCTTGACATTTTCCTGGGTTTCTCCCAGAAAGTCAGTTGTGGAGTCCCAGGTGCTTCCCATATTGGCTACCTCTTCACAGTGTAAGGGAATGGGCCAGGCACCTGGGTTTCTCCAAACCCAGGTTCCCAGGGAGACAGTGGGACATGGGACAGGCTTCTCCAGAACTGTGCAGCTGCACTGTTGCTTCCCTGATGGCCATGATTGCGTGGTGGTGGGGCTGCTGCTTCTCTCAGCCTGTGTGGCTACACTGGGACTCCCCTGGTGGCAGCAGGCAACAGGGGCATGTTTGTCTGATTCTCCTGGCCTGCCCTGGCTGCCCAAAGGAAGCAAGCATTTCCTGTGGCCCCCGACGGGGCTACATGGCTATCTGACTATTTCTCCCTCCCTATGCTGGTTGCCTGAAGGGAGCATAAGCACAGGGGTGGGTCTGGCTATTTCTCCCTGCCTGTGCTGGCTGCCCACAGGAGGCAAGCCTTTCAGCGGCAGCCTGGAATGCTGTACTATTATATTACTATATTGTATATTATATATTAAAATTTATCTTATTTTCCATTTGAGATTTTTTTAAATATATCTTTTGAAAGTATATCTTCTGAAACAAAATTAATGGAACATATACTTCTAGATCCTGAAAAAAAGAGATAGCCTAATACTTAAATGTAATTTATAGTTGAAATTCTCTTATAAATTTAAGTTGTAAGAAGAATAAAAGTATTGTTGTATGTATAATTTGGCTTCTCATATTTAAGAAAATTTCTCTGTATAATTTGGCTTCTCATATTTTCTTTTAATGCTGTGTTTTTTTTCTAAATTACCAGTGGAATATCTATTTTAGGATCATGTTCTTATTGCATACTTTTTATTACTGAAAACATTTATCAAGAATGACTCAAGAAATTACTTGAGCTTTGTAGTTTCTCAGAAAATGAAAAGTAGTGACCGTTACTTTCTTGGTATTGGATAAGAAAGTCAAGCCATATGTCAGATATTTATTTTACTATATTTAAAGACTTGATTTCTAGTAATTGTTTTCTGTGATTTAGAAGATGTCTTTAATATTATAATTTTTACAAATGAAATACATCGTTTACATGTACCATTGGTCTTTGGGAATAATTTGATGCAGTAATCTTGGCAAATTACATAGCTAAATGACATACTAATTTTAAAATTGTTGTTAGGTGTTCAAAACTCAAAGCTTAATGTTATTACAATATACTTATTCTCATACATACCTCTAACATCTTTTTGTTAGTAATAATTAAACAAAAAGTATAGAAAATTATGAAATCAAGTTTTCCCATAACCATTGTTTTTGTTTGATTTCAAGTAGCTGCTTTTCATGATTTTTATTTTAGAGAAATTTAACTTGCTCATATGATTTTTTTTTTTTTTTTTTTTTTTTTTTTTTATTTTGTGGCACCGGGGATCGAACTCATAACCTCGCGCCTGCCTGACAGGCGCGTAAGCCGCTGACCAAACTCCCGGCCCTGGTTTTTTGAGGCAGGGTCGCACTGTGTAGCTCAGGCCGGCCTCGCGCTGGCGTTGTAGCCCAAGCCGGCCTCGAACTCACAACGTTCCGCCTACCTCAGCCTCCCGAGTGCTGGGAGTAAAGGCGTGCGCCACCACGCCCGGCTATGATTTTTTTTTTTAACTTTTATATGCCAAGAACTTCAGTTGGTTATGCGGAAATGTTAGCCTGTGTTTGCAGGAGTTTGTCATTGCATCAGAACCTGGCACTCATATAAGTCTTAAGAAATCAGGCCATTTTTTCCCTGGGGAATTTATTCTATAAACTGACTTTGTTTTTGGATTCTGTTCTGTGCTAGATTGAAAGTGATTTACTTTACTTTAATTTAGGACAAATTTGAGGATATTTTATAAAATCCTGATATATGATTTAGCCCTCTGAAAATAATGGTAGTTTTAAAGTTTTACTGTTTTTTTAGGGCTGGGAGTTTGGCTCAGTGGCTTATGTAGTCTGTCTGGCAGGTGCAAAGTTGTGAGTTTGATCTCCAGTGAAGTTTTACTTTTTTTTAACCAGTAAGCTGTGCCACACCGTGTCCATTCTCAAGTGTCATTTGCAGTTCACATAGAAGTCTATTGCACTATTCAAAATGATGCATTGTCTTGCTTTCCAAATTTTGAAAATACAGAAACCATATATTTGAAGTACCAGGTACTTATTTCTCTTAATTTGATGTCATTTCATGATTGTATTAGGAATCTTCAGAGAAAAAACTTAGTAGCAGAGAGAGACAGAGACACACACACACACACACACACACACACACACAGAGAGAGAGAGAGAGAGAGAGAGAGAGAGAGAGAGAGAGAGATGGAGAATTATTGATTTACTATAAAGGATTGGCTCATGCAGTCGTAGAGGCTGACAAATGTTGTCCCAAGATCTGTAGTCAGCAAGCTCTGTAGTCAGCAAGCTGGATAACCTGTAGAGCTGCTATTATAGTCCTATTACAAAGTTTGGAGGCCTGGGAGCTAGGAGAGTGAGGTTATATTTTCACTCTGGACTGGAAGGCTTGAGTCCAAAAAGAAGTGATAGGTCAGAATGTCAAGGCAGGAAGGAACTAACTTCCTAGCCAAGGCAGTTAGGCTGTATAAGTTCTCTATTATGTTCTAAAGGTAAGTCTTTTTGTTGTGTTGAGGCCCTCACCTGACTAACTGGTCACATTAGGAAGGGTAGGCCACCTAGTCTGTTGACTCATGTTAATTTTTTGTAGAAACACCTTCAGGATATACCTAATGCTTGACCAGTAGCTGGCCACTGTGACTCAGTAAAGTTGATACATAAAATTATGTTACAGTGATTTTCAGTTATGGAAAATTTTCAGTTATGGAAAATAAGTCTTTTTGTTGTGTTGAGGCCCTCATCTGACTAACTGGTCACATTAGGAAGGGTAGGCCACCTAGTCTGTTGACTCATGTTAATTTTATCTAGAAACACCTTCAGGATATACCTAATGCTTGACCAGTAGCTGGCCACTGTGACTCAGTAAAGTTGATACATAAAATTATGTTACAGTGATTTTTCAGTTATGGAAAATAGTTGTTTTTGATAGTGATTTCATGATTACTAAAGCATGATTACCAAAAAGGAATTATCTGTAACATAGACATATGGCAGTCATAATATAGAATACTTTATTTTCATTGTATATTTTTAAATGTTAGACTCCTGAACTCTGGCATTATTACAGATAGTCCTAAGTGAACTAAGAAATGTAATTTCAAGAAGATCTGCTTAATTTTCAGAAACTCTTTCATACATTTTGAACTCCTTTATTCCCAAAACTTTTTGGCATATATTTTATTGTGCTTTGAGTTTTTATTTCTTTTAAACCAAGCAAACAAGGAAATAACCCTAACAACGTATAATTGTAAAAAGTTTTTTAGGAAATAATACTTTTTTCAAAGTTTCAAGAGAGTCACAAAAGTCACGTTCTTTTCTTTTTGGCTCTCAGCTGTAATGTGACATGCTGAGGATTTTCTATTGAATTTTCTAAGTTATAATTATTAAAAGTAACACAGTCATATAGTAAAAAAACATATAGCTATCACATGAAAGATGGATGTTTCTTTTTCTTATTTTCTCAATTTACCCACCCCCAACTCTTAAGGCTCTTTCTTTTTTTTTGAGGCAGAGTCTCATTATATAGTTTAGTCTGGCCTTGAACTCACTATGTAATCTAGGCTGTCCTTAAACTCTTAGCGATCCTCCTGCCCATGTCTCCCTAGTATTGAAATTACAGACATGAGCCACTATGCCTGGTCTTCAAAGCCCTTTCTTGAAACTAATCACTGGGAGTAGTTTTTATATATCTATTTAGAAATAGAAAATAGGCTTACTTAATCTTCATGCATATGTACATGTAGTTTTACATTTTTCTGTTTTTAATTTATCCATGTTTTATGCCTTTATTTTTTGACTAAGTATTTGTCTTGTACATCATTTTGTATCTAATTCCTAGAACAGTGTCTGGATCATGGTATAAGCTATTTAACAAATATTGTTGAAAGGATCTTCCATACGTAGTACATATTTCCTTAAATTTGTGGTATAAACAATACAGATTTACTGTATGGTTGAACTATGTTTTTTTTTTTGTTTAAGAAAAGAAAACAAAAGGATAGAAATGATACAGAATTTTAAAAAATAGTAGGAAATTAGCACTAATTAATATATTGCATATTGTTATCAGAAATAGTTGTTCAGGTTGTAAGATTTAGGCATGAAAGAAATGATCAAACAATCAATGAAAGCACAAACTGTTCTTTTGGATGAACTAACAGACATTAGTAGTATAGTTATCTATCTTGTATATATATACATACATATGAGCTATATTTTTTGACTAGTTTTCTATTGATGCTTATTCAACTATCATCTGTCCCTCCACCCATCTGTTCCTCAAATATGTATTGAGTACTTTATCCATGCATTCTTCTAAGGATACAGAAAGGAAAATGTAACTTCCATGTATAAAGTTGGCTGACATATAGTATAAGAAACAAAAAAAGCTAAACACGTCAGTTTCATGAAGGCAGTAGTGTAGGTTATGTGATGAGGGGAGAATTTTTACTGTAGGTAGGATGGCCAGGCAAAGCCTTTTTGAAGAGATGACTTTTTAACAAAGCTTGAATGATGAGAAAATTAAGAGAACTAGAGAGAATTCTAGGCAGCAGAAATGGCAAATGTAAAAGCTCTGAGGCAATTAACAGCTTGATGTGTTAGAGGAGAAAGAAGTTCCCCTGACTGATACGTAAGTATTTGCTTTTTTGGATACAGTAATACTGCTTCAAACATATCTTTGTACACAAAAATACATTGTAAA
The DNA here is from genome assembly GCA_004363535.1 of Dasyprocta punctata. Taxonomy (NCBI): domain Eukaryota; kingdom Metazoa; phylum Chordata; class Mammalia; order Rodentia; family Dasyproctidae; genus Dasyprocta; species Dasyprocta punctata. The sequence goes on from RJWM01002899.1 coordinate 54,212, forward strand.
TATTTTTACATTTCAGCTATGCAACTCTGGGGTCAATTAATATGTACATTTTCAATTTTAATAGCTGTGATGTAAAGCCACTTTTATCTTTTATCCTTTCTCTCTGAATCTTTACTTACTAACTGAGCTCTGAAAAATTTAATTTGCTGGTGCATTCCAGGAAGTGGGTACATTGTGTAAGTGTAATATTTTGGGCGAGATACTTTTACCAAGAACTCTGAATGTTTGAGAATCTTTTGCATAATGAAATGAAAATCCAACAGGACATATGCTTATCTTGTGTATGTTACAGTAAGTGATATTTTCCTCTGTGAAATGTAGTGCTTTCCATTGGCCATTTAATGAAATTGTTCCAACGTAGAAATTGTCAGCATTCCTCCATCTATGAAATTAAAAAATTGGAGTTTTTCTATTTATATTTGAATACAGTAGAGTATTTTAAGTGATTCTTAGTTGATTCATGGATTCAACTTACGCAAATTTATAACTAAATTAAAGGAATGTTATGTATATTTTTTCAATGTCATCATCAGCCAATAAGCTTTCTTAGAACGTGACTTACAGAGGAAGGTAGGAAAAGACATCCCCTACTTATGGTAAATTTTACAAAATTGTGGGTACTGTTGTTGGGGAATAAGATTCTATTTTAAATACTTCTTTTTGCCGTACCAGTGATCCAACTCACAACCTTGTGCCTGCCAGGCGGGCGCCCAAGCCACTGAGCCAAACTCCTGGCCCTATTTCTTTGGAGGCAGGGTTGCACTATGTAGTTCATGCTGACCTTGCTCACGTTGTAGCCCAAGCCGGCCTCAAACTCACAACGCTTCACCTACCTCAGCCTCCAGAGTGCTAGAATTAAAGGCATGTGCCACCATGCCTGGCTCCTTAAACACTTCCTTATGAAAAGGAGTTATTTAATTTTAAAGGGTAGATGTCAGAATTACTTACAATTTTTTAGACAAATTAGAAATTTTAAACTAGTCAAAGAACAAATTTTGTTGCATGAACTATTTTAATGCTGAGTACACAGGAGGAGTCAAGACTGGGTATGATGGTGCATGTGTATAATTCCACCACTCAGGAGGCTGAGGCAGAAAAATCACTGTGAGTTCAAGGACAGACTGAATTGTGTAGCACAATCCTGTCTCAAAAAGACAAAAACAAACAAACAAACAAACCCCCTCAAAACAAGAAGAGTCAAGTCACATTTAAGAGCTTAGAGATGTTAGTTTAAATTTTTTAATCTATATTTTTTGATAGGTGAATGTAGGAGAATTCATCAGATATATGGAGATTCTCTTGTATTGAGGGAGAGGAATGTGAAGTTTCCTTTATTTATGTTACTTTTCTTCTATATAATAAGACTCACATTCTTAGAGAATTAAAATTAAGAGAAATGAAGTTAGGCATCTGTGATGGAGAAAATTTTAATGGAACAGATGCTAATATTGTATGTTACGTTGGTTTTACTAGGTTTTTTGTAAACATAGGTAATCTTTTTCAGTGCAATTTATAAACAAATTTTAGTTGGAAATTGATTTTACTTTGTTTTTTGAGCCTAGTGTAGATTAATAACAATAAACGTTAATTTACATTTTGTTTGTAGTAGATTAGCATTTTGGAAAAGAAATCCAGGTTAGGGCTGCAGACTTAGCTCAGTGGTAGAGCATTACCACGTGGGAGGTCCCAAGTTCTAGGCCAGCACAGCAAGACAACGAAAAAAAGAAGCCCAGTTTTTCTGATTGTCAGCTGTAAATATGCAGTTACTTTTATTTTACTGAAAATAAGTTCTCAATATGAAATCTTTAAGATATGGACAAGAATTAGTATTTTATCAGCATGAATCCTTTGTCCTAAAAGTGACACAGGGATAAAATGTGTTTCGTGTTTATAGAAATGTACTCCTGTTATGATATATAGATATGTGTTTTAATTGTTTGGATCATTAAAACATCTAATTTTTGCTTAAGAATATGCAAATGTGCCATTAAATCTGTTTTTTAAAAGATTTTTCCAGTTTAATGTCTGAATCCAAATTCATAAAGAGTTGGAAAAATGAGATGTCTGAGCTATAGGATTCACAGGGATTTTATATGAAGCCTATTTAATCAGGATAACACTGTTATTAATATTCATAATGTCAGCTGGAACACAAATGACAGACTATGGGGCCTAAAAATTTTACTTGGTGAATTTATTAAAAGTAGCTTAAAAAATTAATGGAATTTAAGTAAAGTTAGTGAATATGAAAATCTTGTGTTAGCAGAAAAAAAAATTTCTATTAGAACTTTCTTTAAGATCATTTTGCATTGATGTCTTTTGACAGATTTCATTGGTACTTAAAGAAGAAAGATGCATGAATGGTCATTTAAGAGGATTTAAACACATTGGCACATTAATTTTTACATGAATAATAAGTACTTTCCAAAAGCAATTAACTTACAGTGTACAAGATATGAATTGAAAAATAAGACTCTGACATCAAGGGCAAAGCAAATGTGCTGTACATTTTAAACTTAGTGACAGGACTTTTTAATATTTTGATTTATTTTTACAGTTTGCACAGGATATGACTTGGAATATGTTTTTAAATCATGTGAAAGCAAATTAAAAGGGCATTAATTTAATGTTCTTTCCTTCCCAAATGATATTGGTATAGTGTTAAACATTGTCTTGTACTATTTGCATTTATTGAGGAAATAAACATTTGTTGTGCTGGTTACTATATTTTATTGGAGAACGTGCTCAATTCTGTAGAAGGGCATAGGGATATACTGATTGAATTTAGTTTTACAAATTCGTATTTTTAACCCAGACTTGATTATATCATAAGTTAAAAGTATAATAAGCTTTGAAAGTTTAGTCTGAAAAGTTAAGAATGTGCTGAGTAATGCACAAATAAATTCATCCTGAATGTCAGCTTAAGAAAGTAAAAAGGTAGAAATGCCTTAAAACCATCATCCATTTCATATGGTGTAATACTTAACACTTTGTGTTTTAAAATATGCTTATGACAGTTATACCAGTGCATTTTTATTTTGGTATTAATTAAAAATCATCTTAATGTCTCATGAAAAGTCACAATAATACTATTTTGTTTTATATTTTTATGCAAACTTTGCTACTTGGAAAACATGTCTAATTATTTTGTGTGACAATCCAGGTAAGCTTTGCCACTGATAGATCATAGGTATTGACTGACTGCCCATGTGGGTATTGGAAGGTTCACTTACAGTCTGTCAGTGTTACATGAGCATTGTTTGGTTTCATTAAAAGTTTGGGGCTTGCCTGGTATGTTTTGTGACTCAGACTGAGAACTTTATTGGAAAGCATTAATTATGTGGGTATCTATAAATTATTGTAGTATAAAACATACATATAGATTTGATAGAGGAAAGAAAATCAAATTGATATATTGGTCATTTTTAAAAGGTTTTGTTGCTACATTTGTTTTTGACTCTGAGATATTCACTTGCATGCCCAGGAGAGGGCAGCATTTTACTATGTCAGGCTCTTGAAAGAATTTGCCCTGCTTAGACTGTCAATGTTTCTTGTAATTACTCCCAGTATATTTGTTGCTTGCTTATGAATTAACTTGCATTTATGGAACTAAATCATTCCAATCATTTAATTACACCTGAGGAGCTGAACTATAATTGCTTGCTTCCAACTAGGATCTGATATGGCTTGAGCAGTATTAATTTGGTGTTTACTTTTCTGAGTGCTAAAAGCATTAAAATGATTGTGCAATGGGATTACATTTTACTAATTGCTGGCATTCATTAGCTGGGTAAATGATGAGGAAGAGTGACTGTATATTGCAGAGGGATAAAATTATGATTTTAAATAGTATATTACTAAGCACATTAAGGCCTGTAAGACATGTTTTAAAATACTCCAGAGGTTATTAAAGACTGTATTTTCTACATGTCTTGCTATATGAATCTCTTATTAAAATACTGCAATTATTATTAACCTTTTTGGGCAATATGTAGGGAAATGGCTTCATTGACTGGAACATATTCCTTTGATATTAATAACTTCCTATATTTTCAGCTAATCCAAAAGTAAATGAGGAACTTAGAAAAAGATTGCCAACTCCAGATCAACATATTTAGAGAAAATTGGAAGAGGTGAAGCTTACTACAGCTTTATTTGAGGACTTTTTAAAGAACGCAGAGTTCTAGCTGTGAGGTAAATCTACTTTTATTCTCCTTAAAGCCATGCCCTCCCCCCCACAAATTGCTTAGCTTTTATCATGTTTACTACTAAAACAAATGCAAGAGAGAAATAACAATAATTCTACAAGTTAATGATAGTCTTTATATTTTTTAAAAGTTAGAATGATCATCTTAAATTGGGTTTACAGGTGTTAAATGTTTTATGTGAATATATACACAGTAAATTCAAGTCAATATGTTTTTAAATTTTTGATATAAAACAACATAGATAATAAACAAATAAAATTTTAGTTGGGGAAGATTTCAATTAAATAAATACATTGAATGTTTTCTAACCAAAGGAGCAAGAATTTCTAAAAATTTAACCTGAAGTGTATTTATGAAAGCATAACTGTGAAGAAAAGAACCTTTTCCAAAAAAAAAATTTTTTTCACCTGTTGAAAACACAGTTAATTGTCTTGTTATACTTGTCTTAGAAAACCATTTATCCTGTAAATTCTCTGTCAAATAAAGGTAAGGTTTAGGTGTGTTCTGTTATATTGTTTTAAGTTTATTTATCTAGAGTTGGCTTTATTTTAGCTTCAGTCTTGGAGCAAAAACCAGGGACATTGCCAGAGCAAACAAGAACAGAAGTACAAATGGAGAACTGGTCAAAAGGTAAGGTCTTTTAAGGTATTAATACCAAGCCCCAGGTGTTATGGCAGTTCAAGGCACTGAATGAAGTATATTTATTTTAACCAGTAATTTAGAAGCCAACAAGCACATGTGCGCGCACATGCACACACACACACACACACACACACACACACACATATACACACAGACCCACAGGAGACTTACACAAAGAGACCATGTATTACAGAAGAGACACAAAGACACAGAGAAAGAGATACATATACAGGGAGAGAAACACGCACACATAGACAGAGACACAAAGAGAAATTTTTGAGAGAGGAAGAGGAAAAAGATGAACAAGGAAGGAAAATGAGAGAAATATACACACAAAAAGATAGAATGTACTATGAGAATGACTGGGAGAGATGCAGAGGCACACTCAGAGAGAAGGAGGTACAGAAAAGGAGATGATTAAAGAGGAAGGAACAGAGATACGGACACATATAGGTGAGCACACAGGAAGAACACAGATTCATGGAGTAGGAGAGATGCTATGAGGAGACAGAGATGAAAGAGAGTGAAAGAGAGAGATAGAATTTCATCACACACATGCAAACTCAGAAGAGAGACTCTTAAGAGACAAAGGGCACTCCAGGTGGAAGAGACAAGACACACATGGGGGCAGTGAGAGATGCCAGAGACACAGACATGCACAGAATGTGAAAGTGGAGATAGAGGGTGAGAGTGAGAAATGTACATGGAGACAGAGGAGAAAGAGAGAGAGATAGAAACATATAGATACATGTAGATTAGAGACACATGTACAACATGAGACTTCCCCAGATGCACTCACAGAGGGACAGGGTCAGAGGGAGCTGCAGAGGCAGAGATAAGCAGAAATATGTAGATGGAGACAAAGAAAGACTCTGAGACAGAGATAGGAGACAGTAGGAGAGAAGGAGACAAGATACAGATAGGGAGAGGCACACAGCCTGAGAGACAGAGAACAGTCAGAGACAGAAACGCATTGTGAAAGACAGCCTAAACAGAGACAGAGAGATGACCTGAAACAAGAGCGGGAGCGGGAGCGGGAGTGGGAGCGGGGAGGTGGGGGTGGGGGGGTGGGGACAGTGTGTACATGGGGCAGGGTGAGGAGGATGTAAGATGTGCTATGGTAAAATGTTGAAAATCTGAAATCCTTGGGAGTTGCATCATCATTCTCAGTATCTATAGTTGGAGACTTAAACCTTTACATGTATTTTTTATTTTCTCTCAGTGTTATGATTAAAACGAGATTCTTACAAAAACACTATACAGTCTCTCCCCGTTTTTTTTGGTTCCCTTTCTTCCAGCAGAGCTCTTTTTTCACCGTATATCCAATCACATTGTTACTGGTTTTAGAAGGTTAAAGTCTATTTTGAGGGACTTCTGTAATCATTACATTAAATAAGTTAAAAGTTATATATTATTTTGATGTATAGATAGTGTGCCTTCTGAGTACTTTTTTCCTCCCGATTTCTGCATTTGTATTTTGTTTCTAGTGTTATGTAATTTCTTGCTGTTTATGCTATCATTAGTAGTTTTCCTTTTTTCTTTGGAACCCTGAACTGTGTGAGTTTGAAATCCAGATAATTGACTGAATTATGTACAGAGCGATAATATGTAATATCTGAGTAAAGTAGTTAAGATTTTTAATGCAAAGTTAATAGTTTTAATGCATAGATTATGTGACACTTTATTTTAGTTCACCCTACTTAGGTTCAAGTTTGAATGTATTGCTCTGAAGTTGGAAACTATTTTTTGTGGCTATTTTGATTTATTCAAGTAAATAAACATTCTTCATTCGAAGTGCACAAAAGCATTCTACTTAATATATGTGTAAAGTAAGAAAAAGTCAGCAAATAATGGTGTACATATTACTTATGTTCCCTATTGACAAGTTACCTTGTAAAAAACATACTGTTCACATTAGACAACAAAAGGTCTTTAAGGAACCAGGGGAATTATTTTTAATAAATCTAAAAAGATATGGGATGTGGAGAAAGTACTTCTCATATATGTAAAATAATCAGTAAAGGTTTCAAAGAAGAAGCTTCTGAATACTGAAGAAAGCAGGTTGTAGATGTGATGGCCTAGACACCTACATACTTTGCGAGAGGCAGACCTTAGAAAATGTGACTGGAACATTATTAAGAAAATCTGTATTTTTGCAGGCATTTTTTTTTAACATTAGAAATAGAAACAAGACATTCTTTTTTATTACAGGCTCTTAATAAGCATTATTAAGAAATAAAGTTAAACAAGTAAGTGTAGTATATCTGGAGGGTTATGATAACTTTTTCAACAGTAAACTCTCATGGTCATTTTGATAACAGAGTTCATGGGATTTATCTTAAAGCACAAATTACTTCATTCTATTTTATACAAATGTATTCATAATCTATTTATGTTAATAGTTATTTAATTTTATTTCAAAATTTTTTTAGCATATTGAGTTAATTAAAACTTGTATTACATAGGTATGCCTTTGCATGCCCTTAAATTTCTTTATAGAGAATACTGAAGTGGTCGTTCTTTTTCTGGCTTTATGTAGAAATATTGCTGAAAAATTTTGAGCCAAAAGAGTTGATAAATTACATAATGTAACAGATACCATCCTTTACATTTTAAAATTGTTTTGGTCATTATAGTCATCTTGGAAGTTGGTAATTGGAAAGGGTAAAGACATCTACAAAGTTTCTTTAAATAGCTTAAAAATAACCCCAAATGAATTTTTTTAAGTTGATAAAAAACAATATAGGTGTGAATAAGTGTCTGTTGCCATGTGAGTAACTATCTTCTGATCTCTTAAGTAAATTATTTTGCCTTTTTGTGAACTCTTTCTACTTTTTTTGTCTGATTTAAGAAATAAAATGAAATAAATAGGGAAGTTTGTGCTTATCTAAAGTCACCCCTCAAAAAGAATTTGGCCTGTGGTTGGTTGTTTAGCCATTTGTATTTGGCCTTTCTGTAACTTTGAGTTCTATATCTGAGAATTCAACCAATTGTTTTCCAAAAATATTTAGAAAAAGTAGTGTCTGTACTGAACATGTACAGACTTTTTCTTCCTTATGTTCCCTAAACAGTATAGTATAGCAACTGTTTACATAGTCTCAGGTAACCTACAGATGATTTAAAGTAATTGGAAGGATTGTGAGCAGGTTATGTGTAAATTCTGCATCATTTTGTGTAAGAGATTTGAACATCTGCAGATTTTGGTATCTGCAGGGAATCCTGGTACCAATTCCCCAAGCAAAACATAAGCATGACTGTACTTATTTACTTAACTATATAAGAAAGAGGTGTGGACTTCAGAAATCCTTATGAATAACTATTTGGAATAGCATCTTAAGTTTCTTATATTAAATTTGGTGGTTTTTATTAGCAAAGACAAGATCTAGTTGTTTTATAGTATGTAGCAATCCTTCAGAAATAATTTATGTATTATTTATAGATCAATATGTGTGCCATAAGTACATAGTTACAATTATATAGGTAAAGGTCAGAACTAGATACCAGTTACATTTAGAAAATCATGAAACTCATTTAAAATTTGAAACCTTTAGGGGTCAGTGTTCCCTAAGAAAGGTTAAAAAAGGTTACTGTGCCTACCATAATTAATTATTAAGTCTGCTGTCTTTTAAATTGTCTTACTAATTGAAAGTAGGAAATGGTGAAAATCACACAAGCCCAAGAAACTTTAGACAAAAACCATTTTACTAATTTTTATTTCTAATTTTGTTATTTTTGGGAATCATATTTAATATGCATTTTGCACACGTGGTATCTTCACTTATGTAATACCTAATTTTAGATATGGATCATGTATTTTAGGATTATTTTTTCTTTAAGTTTAAAGTAAATATAATTCTCAATTAGGTTTCTTTTTACTCATACGAAACAAAGTGAAAAGCCACTTCTAAAACTGCTGATATTAATAGAATTCTTACATGTTGTGGTTTATTGGAGGTTAGTAAATATTTTAAAAAATCTTATCTTGGTAAGTTTATGTAAAATAAAACCTTCATTCTCTTTATTTTAGAATTAGATTAGTGATTGCTGTATCTTTTATACTGTGATTTTTTTGGGTTTAAAGAATTATTCCACTCAGTATAATTTACAAAAGTTTTGTGTCTTGTTAGCTTCTTATTGAGTCAGAATACTGTTTATTTTCACTTGGCTTATTGAACCTGTGCCACCATCTGCTTCTTTTATTATTATTGTTTCATTCATCTTTCTGTTTGCAAGGTATATAATTGTTTTAACTTTTGTTTTAGCTATTGTTCTCCAGTGGAATTATAACTGAAACTATTGCATGATTTATAAATATTTAATGAGTAGACAACTAAGGAAACACTCTTGACCTATGCCTAGGATACTTTTAGATGGTATCGATGATTATGACTAAAACATGATTGTAGAATTTTATATCATTTTTATTAGCTATTTTTTGTTTAAGGGGGGAAGGAAATAGCAAATTGATTAGAGTGAGCATTCATCTTTTAGCTGTTCTAGTTCCTTAAATATAATTCTGAATATCATTAAAAATACGGTTTTTCAAAGAAGTATAACCCATATTTATGTGATTGATAGAATATAATACAGATTTAGTAACATTTGTGTAGGGTAAAATCTAATGTGTGTGTTAAAATTCTGATTACAGTAACACCCTTCTGACTAGTGACATCACAGAATATATACCTTTTCCTTTTGGCAAGTATGAATTTAAGATTGAATTTAGGAATTTTCCATATGCCCTAGAGGGGTTTTAAAAAAAGGAAAATGCGTAAGATCTGATTAAATTTACCATTTAGCTCCAAAGGACCTAGCTTAATAGAGTGCTAGTAGTTTCTCAAGCATGACCATCTGTGGAATTTAAGGGAGTACTGGTAGGAGCTTGTTAGTTGACCAGTAAGGATTAATTTGTTTCCCGAGGAAATGCTGAGGATACTCTTGGAATAATGATTCATGTTGTATTCTTTCATTTAAAAAATTAATTAAATTTAAAGGAATTTATTATACTAGAATTCAGGGCTTCTTTTTTTTCCTTTTCTTTTTTAAGCTTATGAAAATTGGTTCTGCTAGTACTCTTAGTTTCAGTTGAAAACTAGAATAAAAACAAAAAATACTTACAAGAGTAGCATAGTTTTCTAGCTGGATATAGCATTTGTTACGAATTGTGTTTTGATAATCATCATTATGATATGAATATTTTACAGTATTGAGTTTATACCATGTATTTCTTTTTAAAAATTTTTGGTGGGGTTTTAAATTTTATTTTTATAGTTTTAGTTTAACAGTAAAAGTAGAGAAAATTACAGAGTTCCGTATACTTCTTACCCCATATATACAGTGTCCCTCACTAACAACATCCTGCACTACTGTGATACATTTTAAAATCCATGAACCTCCCCATAAATTTTTAATAAGGGACAAGTTTGTGAGATAATAGAATCAGTTTCTCTCTTTTCTTCCTTCTCCTTTCCTAAATTTAGAAAGTCTCTTAAATAAGTTCAGGTCATAACTTTTCTTGTGTAATTCTTACTGCATTTTTTATTTTCTGTTTTATAGAATTATTATAAAAATGGTAAATTTTTCTTTTAATTGGACCGCCTTTACCCCATTTCTGTTCTGTTGGTATGATTTTCTGCTTGTAGAACTCGTGCTTCTATTTTTTGTTGTTTCAAGGAAATAACTACTTTTTTAATATGCAAGCTCTTTTAAATTTGTGACAATTAAAATATGAAAAAAAATTTAAGTAAAAGAAATTACTTAAATATGTCAAAATTATTTTGCTTCATTTTAAAGTCTCTTTTTTTAAGATTTTGTGTTCCTCTGTAAAAATCCTCATTCAGTTTTGGTTGTTGTCTTTCATGCCAGAACACTTCTAGAACACATATTTACAATACAGATCTTAATATAATATTACTAAGTTACTGATTTTCTAGAAATTAGAATTTTACTTTAATATCACTGTTGTGATTTCCTTTTTATGATTCTTATAAACTTCTGAGTACAATGGCATTTTGCTGTTGTAGGAGTCCTAAATACACTGGTATATAGACTGAATTTAAGGCTGTTCATAGAATTGATCCTGGCTGACTGTAGAGACTGATATGACTTCCTTGACTTAAAGATATTCAGAATACTTTAAAATTTTTTTTTCTTAAATGGCAAAGTTACATATTTAGTGTACATTTATTCACTTCTTTTGGTTATACATATATCAAGATTAGTAGAATAAAAATCTTTTGGAAAGGTTCTCCAGATACCCCAACTTTTAGTCATTTAGTTTCTATCATCTAGGATATTATTGCCTTTTTGTGAGAATTTCAAATATTATTTTTCTTTGTGATTTGCTTGTTTGTAGGGATTATGAAAAGGCAACAGAATAGGGCAGACTTCAAAATTTTGAGTTGGTTAAGTAAATTTTAGTGTGAATAATTGAATTAAAATATTCTGAGAGGGCTGGAAGTGTAGTTCACTGGTATATAGTGTGATTAGTGTGCATGAGGCTTTAGGTTCAATCTGTACTACACCCCCATCCCAATCTAATATGTAGGTTTTGGGTAAAATTGATAATTGTTTGTCAAGTGATAAAATTATATTGATACAGTATAAAATAAAAAGTTAATAATTATTTTAACTTTTGGGTAAAATTGATAATTGTTTGTCAAGTGATAAAATTATATTGATACAGTATAAAATAAAAAGTTAATAATTATTTTAAAAAATCTTATTTTGACTTAAACATTTACATTTTGACCGATTTCACATATAAACTTTTAGTGCTTAAAAATTAGGATCCTAAGTGGTGAAAAATTAAAACCAATCAGTTCATATTAACAAAATTATATTTGTTGTATAAAAACTACATATGCAAGTTCTTGATATTTCACTATTTTGGAAATTAACAAATCCTTCATTTTAATGCAATTTTATTCTCTAGTAATTTGATATACTTTGAACATGATTGATGTAACTAACAATGCTTATTGATTTGAACCTTTTTATATAACAGTATAAGCAAGTTATGTATAAGATACCTGGATACCTGTATTTCTTTGTAAATATCTTTTTCTACAATGGAAAATTAAAAATAGATAAATAGAAACTCCTAGTAGATTAGTATATGTAAGGGTTATTTAACGTTAATTTTCTTGAACCAATAGTAAGTATTGGAGGAAAGAAATATGATAAGAAATACACATTTGCTGTCTTTCTTATGTTCAGATTCTAAGATTTGGGATATAAGGTATAGAATATTCTATATTCTTTTGCCAGATTAATATAAATATAAAGAAATTATAATGTCCAAGAATTAAATAGATTTTAAAATCTGTATCAAGAACAAATGCTGCAAAATATGAAGTCATTGAAGCATCTTATTCAGTTGCCTTTAAGAACTGAAAGTTTAAAAACAAGTAATGATTGGAGGTCAGCAAATCTGATTTTTTTTCCTTTCAGAAACCTTCATTATCTGTATTTTATAATCAACCAAAGCAGAGTTTAAGAGTAGGACAAGATTACATTAGTTCAGGTAAAGAAGCAAAGACAAAAATTTTTTTCATTAAAAAGCAGGCCTCAATCTCCTGAGAATGCAGTAGAAACTAACACCAGAGACTTCCTCTGCATTTTTATTAGGACATTCACTTTCTAAGATATTCTGTATCAGTCTTTCATTACTTATTTTCTTTTTGAAGTATCTCTGCCCCTCCCCCAAGCCATTTGAAATGAACACATTATCAAAAAACAAATTTACTTTTCTGAAGCTTTTTTTTTTAATCTCAAGTACTTAATGCTTTTTAAAAAAAAGTTTAAAATGCCAACTCTTCACCAGGGCTCTGATGATGCTGGAGGGTAACTAACAAGACACAGTTAATGAGGCAGCTCTCATACCTTTTGCTTTTACCCTTGTGTTTTTGTAGTTTGGACAAATGATAAATTTGAATAAAATATATCATTTGCATAGAAAGTTATGTAATGATGCCATATAGAGTATAATGATTTCCTAAAACCTTGTATTTAAAATAACCTGAATTACAATGAGAGATAAACAGAATATTTACCCATCCCTTATGAGCTGCTGCTGATATGTAAATTTATTCTTCTACTTTGCACAAATATACTTTTGAGCTACTGCTTAAACACTTTGAGGTCCTTAGTCAAACAGTTTTAATGATGCCTCCAATATTATGAAAGTGTGACATTTGATGAATGTCTCATATAGTTTTGATATCTGGGCACATGTCAACAAAAAAATTGAGCATTGGTTTGTCATGCAACACCTAGATAATTTATAATTTTACTGTTTATATCCATCTTGACATTTTTTATCTGCCAAAGGCAGGTTTCATTTGGAATCTTAATCTGAGATTTATTTGGTGGATCTGGAAATCATAGCTAGGGTTCCCACAGGAAATGGTCCATCTACCAACAGATTAAATGGTAGTTCTGCAGTTGTTAGGGGAGCTCTGCATTTAACACACATGCATACTCATTCAGTCAGCACTATGGAGAAAAATTAAAGTAGTAACCCAGGTTTAGGAACAATGTAGCTAAAAACTCCCATATTTGCTGAATGACAAAGGGTTATATAGCAGCATTTCATTTTATTATTCGTGCTTGAATTTCTTGTTTGCTTTGTTGAGTCTGCTGACGAATACTAATAAATGCCTGCAACAATCCAGAGGAGAGATGCCTGGCAACAAAGCTATGCGGTGGACCTCCCTGATCTTCTCCAGTTCACAACCTGACCTTTTGAAAAATTGGCTGGGCTAAGCTGCAGAATTTGGGTGTAATGGTTATTGTTAACTCCAGCTTTAGGATTTATTAATTTGTGTGATCAAGACTTACCTATACTTCAAAGTTTCAAAAGACCAAATACAATCATCCATCCATTAGAACTAACATTATTTCAGTGATTCCCACTTAGTATCTGACTGGTGATTCTTCTACTTTGTTTTTCAAATCTAAAAATATTCTCAAACAAAATGAATGACCCATATAAGGAAAGTCTGTTTTTTCACTTTACATGTAAATTATAGGAAAATTTGTCTTCCATAAATGATTTATGAAATTGTTAAATTCACATGATTGGGGTATGTTCACACCTTAAAAAATATATGATTATTAAACCTATTTTATTTGCAGTTATAGAAATTTAGACTTTATTTGTCTTTAGTACCTTATATAGCTTACTTTTTTAGTAAAATTTAAGAAAGGCCGAAAAGATTAGAAACATATTAATAGCCAAATAGCTTATATTACTGGGGAAGAAAAATAATAAAATTTACTGTTTCAGTTAATCAAATTTTAGAATAGTTTTCACAATCATTTCAGTCTAAATAGTATTTTAATATTTTAAATAAGGTGATGCAAGTTTTACAGACCTTAATTTATGTATGTATTTATAAGTAATAGCCTAAACCTTGGATCACACTATTTTACTATGTTCATTACCTTCATATAATAAAGAATGTTTAAGTTGAAAAAGTTAAACATTATGATAGAATTTCACAAATATATGTGTACTTTACATAATTCTTATTTTTTCAATAGAATAAATATTGATGTATTCATTATTTTAAACTTTATGGAACAAACAAAAACTTTAAAAAATTTAGTGTTAATACCCTTACTTTACATAGTTACTTAATAATAAAGTAAACAACGAAAGTCCAGTAATTTCCATTAATAGCCAGTGGGTAATTTGAAACACTGTGCATTAAGTCAATACACTATAATAATCGGAGTTAAAATAACATCACCTCTTCTTTGTAGCATTGTGTTTAAATACTCATAGACAAATCTACATATATATACATATATATGTATATATATGCAGCTTATTTTCTCTAGCGCAAATAACCAAATGAATAAGTTAGTGACAGGTGTTCTGATTTTCTGGCTTTACAAACCTTTCTAAAAGCTATTTCAATACCTTGTATCTACATGTAGGCTCTACTCTCTAATATGTTTTTTAATTTCCCTCAATATATGTACAGTATATTTTATTAGAACTATATAAGAATCTCTGTCTGTGTTATCTAATATGGTGGCCATTGGCCACATGTGACTGTCAGAAATTTAAAACTTGACTAGTTCAACCTGGGATTTGCTATACAGTACTAAAAAGGAATATAATATTACTCAAAATTATTTTTGTATTTCCTGTTGAAATAATATGATGTTACTGTTATTAACTAGTTTTCATTTCTTGTTTAATATGCTTAATAGAAAATTTAAAATTACGTAAGTAGCTTGGAAAATGTATTTTTGGATGGTGCCAGTGTCACTGAGAACGCTCCTTCTGTCATCACCTTTTGTTTGCCTCTTTTCAAGTATTACTTTTTGTCTTTCCCCCTTTTTTCCATCTTTTCACCGCAAAATGCATTTTAAAATTTCTTTTACATCCTTCCCAGCATGTGGCATCTTATCAGTGTTTAATAAGTATTTAATGTTGCTTTTATTTTTGTAGTATGTTTACTTTCCATATATCTTATAGTTTTTCTTTTCATTGACTCATTTAATTTTAGTGAATTAGAAGTAATATATCCACTGCTTTTTTGCTCTTTGAGGAAGATGAGTAGGAATCCTATAGACTAGAAAGAAAGACAAACAGATTAAAAGACATTAGCTAACATTTATTGAGTATACCTGATACCTTTCCAATAGATTTCTATAATTTAGTACTTGTAATAGCCTCTTGAAGTGGATGCTCTATATTGTACTTTGTAATGATCAGGAAATTGGTGAGAGCTTAATTTGCTAAAGATTGTAGAGCTGTATCATGGAGTCAGAATTTAAACCCTCCAGTTTGTCTTCAGAACTCGTATACTGATTGTGGTTCTACTTGGAAAGTAAATACATCAGTGTTTATTGTAGCTAGGCCTCTTAGATGATCATCTTCTCTTATTCACACTCATAGTAGGTAGGACTACTGTGACATGACAGAAATTTTTTATGTGCTTTTCTATTTTATTTGAAAAGCATTTATAGTGTGCATCTATGAGAAAAACAAACTTCTCTTTAAAAAAAAGATAAGTAGAGATATTTACTACAAGAAATACAGTATTTCTTTTACACACATACTGATAGGCACATAGTTAGACAGAAATGCATTTATGTTACTTAAAGAATTGGTAGTCAGCATTAGGAACCACTAGTTAATATTCTTATTGTTTTGAAACTAATGCATATTTTTTAAAGACTCCTTAAGTGTTCAAAAAGACATCTGTTAAGATGTAGGACTACTATAGTAATTCGATCATCACACCATTTACAATGTAAGAGCAATACATGTAGTGATAGACAGTATAGGAAAGAAAAGCAATAAACACAAAGTTTTTGGCCTTTTTAGGTGTATAAAATCAGAAGGTATGGTATAAGTAATAACTTTCCTCTACCTACCCTATAAAGGTACTTTACCCCAAAAGGTAATTTAAGGAAGTGATGATCAGTTGTGTTAACATGGGCCAGAAAACATGGTAAAAATTTGCCTCCATTAGATATAAATGTGCCTAAGGAGCACCTTTAAGAGATGCATTTATTTGAATGTATTTCCCCATATTCTGTCTTTTTGTCTCTTCCTGTCCTTAAGCTCTCAGGTAACTGGGATGTTGCTATTCTGAGTAACTCCAGAGGATCCCTAGAGACAAATTCTAGCTCAACCACTCTGAAGAAACAGCTCTGTAAACAGTATTGACCCCCCCCTCAGGGGACCATCAAATCCGTTTACACAGATACCAGTTGTCACAAACTATTTACAAAGCCAGGCAGAACAGAATTTCCCAGCGTCTAAGAATCTCTATTTGATTCTAGCCACCTCCTCACTTCTGTAGAATACTCATGAAGTAGTAGTAATTTTGGTTAGGAGGCGTTATTTCTGAGTTAGTCTCTTTTAACTAATTATATTATACATTCATGTGTAATTATCTGGAGAACTGAACTCTAAGGGAACCCCAAAACCGTTTCTTTTCTCAGATATGAAATGCTATCATAATACTGTTAATTTTCTAGACTAAGAGAATCGAGAATTGAACACTAACTTGAGATTGTTGGTAATACTGACATTTCCAGAAATAAAACAAAACAGCCAGTCTGTTTCATGAAAACTGTGAAAGTCACTAGAGAGATAGATGCAAGGTCTTCACAGCACATAATACAGCCAGCCAATACACATGCATCAGTATTAAGGTTTCAAAAAATCTTCACTAAATCCACCTGAATTGCCCAGATGCATAAACTTTTTTTCTAGAAATAGCTCTAGATGGCATTTTAGAGGTACTGTATCTATCTGGGACATCATTTTTTATAATGAGGGTAAGTTTACATGGCAATGATGGTATTAGATAGTAACAGCAAAAGTTGGGAAATACATTCTTTAAAATGACCAACTTCTTATGCTCATATAAAAATAAAGAACACAAATAAAGGGATAGATAGTAGTCATAAAATATTTCCTTTTGTTTAAGTCTGAGAAAAAGACATCGGACTTCATAGATTTATTTTTTATGAAGAAGAGATTAATTTATTCTCTAACTCCATATGGAGAAATTAATTTAAATAATATTGATTCAGTCATAATGTTAGAGCAGTTAACAATGACATTGATTAAGCACTGAAGTGGATTACTAGAAAGTTTTAATTTTAGACAGAGAGAGGGAGATCAATACATTGGTTTTTAGTTTTAAGTTTTCATCTGCGTAGAGATGAGTTTGAATCAGAAGTGAACATTTTTGTTTGATATTTATCTTTTTAATCAACTAGTATGCAAAACAGTCTTGTAACTTTGCTTTTTGTGGCATTATATTAGCTTATCTGTTTATATTTCCAAATGTGTTTCTTTCAAAATTGGTGGGCAGTAACAAATAAGCTCACCTAAAGCTTTTAGTAACTTCATCCTATTATCACTTCATAAAGATCTTTATCTTGGCTGGAGCAGTTAAGGACAATAATTCAACACTGAATTTAGAGTTAATAAGTACTGCCTTCTGAGTTGGAGAGACAACTAATCCAGAAATTGTATTTAAGTTGGGCTTTGAATAAGGGAAAGAAAATTTGTCAAAATACCAAGATCTTAAAATTTGTCCTAAAACGTCAAAGTGCATTATGCCCACAGCTTATTCTCAAATATTTCAGAGAAAAATGTGTATGTATAGGTAGAGAGAAATGATGAAGTGTGGTAAAATGTTAGTTTTTAAGGGAATCTGGGTGAAGGGTATATAGGAATTTTTAGTGCTTGTTTCACAACTTTGAGAGAGACAATTTCAAAAATAAAGAGGTAAAGAGAAGACTATGAATCTACCATTAGTTCTTGTCAGCTTTTTCATCTGTTTCTGTCTTTTTGTAGTTTAACTTCTGCTGTCATTGAGAACTTGTGCATTTGGCCTCCATTTTTCTTGTCACTTTCTTGCCTTTTTTTCTGGATGACTTCAGTGCTTCAGAAGCAGTCCCTCGATTTCTTCTCTCCATATACCTTCATCCTCGACCTGTTTCATTAATGTGTTTACAAATGAACCACATTGTAGACTTTGTCCTTACCTGCTATTTTCTTTAGAAATTTTCATTCTCAATTTTGTTATTACAGTAAGAAAAATATCTCATATTTTCTGAATCTATTCGTCTTCTCTGTACTGATTCTATTCCTGCTCTCATATTAGTTTGTCAAATTTTTATATACCAGCCAAACTGTAGCCCTTTTGCAATTGATTTATTGCATATTCTTACTTGTCCTTTTTGGAGCAAACTCCTTTGTAAAGTCTTCCTAGAGTTTTCAGTTGAATCTAAGTATGTTTGAGATATTACATGCTCTGTAGGCGTAATGAAGTCTTGTTACATTGGATTCAAATCATTACATCAGTAGGCCATCCTCTTTGTATTACAGAATCTTTGCTGAAAGTGTCTGCTTCTTGCTTATGTTTGTTTATCCCAGTACCCCGTCACAGGGCACAGAACACTGTAGGGCTTCCCTGAATGATCAGTAAATTGTTTAATAAGTACTTTCATTAGAAAGATGAAACTTTCTATACCAGTGATTGAACACTGATATACAATAATGCACTATGGCAGAGAGGAAGAATTTAACAGTAGTTTGTTGAAATCATACTTGCCAAGATAGTTGCTTAAAACAGAACAAAAGATGGAAAGGTGGGACATTTTTATAAATCAATATTGTTCACTCTGAATTCTCAGTAGAAGAGTACGGATGGTCTGATTTGCAGAACAGGATTTAAATGTGTGACAAACATTTAAAAAAGTTTTTACTACTAAACAAAATTTAAAATATCCAAAAACAGAGCCAAGTCATCCAATATGGATTATTTAAAATATTAACATTTAAAATATTTTAGAATTAAAATTTGGAAAAGTGTCAGAAATTGATGAGTTTACTTTAATAATACTTGAAGGTCGACTATAGTTACTAAAATCCATGAGACATCAACAAAGAATTCTCTTATCGGGAAATGTACACAACTATCTTATGAATTTGGAGAAGGTAGCCCAACAGGTAGTTATTGTGATTTACCAAGAGTTCAGGGAACCACACAGTTTGACATTATGATAGGTTAAACATGAAGGAGAGCTATAAAACTAGTAAGCATGTAGCAAGTACAGAAATCAGGGATGGAATAAATGCCAGAATAAAAGCATGAAAGGAGAAAGATACTGACCTAGACCTAAAAATGCAGACGTAAAAGCATGGAACAAATTGCAGATAATGCTACAGATGATTTCAGATGGGTCAGTTTAAGGACTGAAGTTGATGGTGTGGGAGCTGGAAACTTTTATCACTGGCAGAGTTTCTGGATTATGCTGTTTCCTTTCTGAGGATCTTTGTACCTCACGAACTGGGGAATAGTATAGGCCAGTAGAGTTCTTTATATGTTACTGCAATTTTTGTTATTTTGACATTTAAGTAACAATTAAGTTTTTCATTTGAATTGCTTTTGTTATGAAGTCATGTTATGAAGGATTTTCTTAACATTCATTTATAAAACTCCCTCATTCAGATTTTGAGGCCAGTCCTAGAAAAGTAGGATGTTGAGTGAACATCTAAAGCAAAACAATAATTTTGAAATGTCAAAACCTAGCTTCAGACATACAATTTCTGTTCTTGTAAGTATTAAAGTTTAAGCAGAATATATTGTTGAAGTATCATGGCTAATCCATGGTATGTAGTTGTGATTGCACATTCTCTCTTCTATTTCATTCCCTCAAAGTGAAATCAAGAGTAATTTCCCCAAAGATTTCTGAGTTAACTTCTAGTTATCGATAAGAATCATATCTACACTTGAACCTTGTAACTGCCTATACCTAAAGCAGACACAAAGAATTTATTCAGAATAAATAATTTGTGGAAGATGCTTTATTTATAAATGCCCTTATTTCTTTTTATTCTAAATTAACTCTCTTCTGCATGGAAAATGTTTTAAATTTCACAGATTCAAGAAAGCATCATTAAAAAGCATGTGGGCCGGGTATGGTGGCACACACCTGTAATCCTACCACTCAGAAGGCTGAGGCAGGATGATTGCCATGCATTCAAAGCTAGCCTGCTCTACATAGTGAGGCCAAGGCCAGCCTACGCTGCATAGCAGGACCCAGTCTCAAATGCACCCCCCAAAATTAAAAAGCAGGTGATATTCATATGTATTGGAATTAACAAAATACTGGTTATGATCAGCATTTATGCCTGTTGATCTAATTTGCTAGTTACAGTGTTTGTGTTTTGTGTGTGTTATGTGATTCCTCCCAAATAAATTTAGGATGCCATTAAGTATAGACTATTTGAGATTGCTATTATTTACTAGTTATAGTTTAAAGTAATTTTTATGAGGTAGCTAGGCATTATGAAGTAGATATCCTTGTATATATAATACATACCTGATAAAATGATAAAAGTGAATTGTACATAATTCATTTTACCTTATACCCATTTTAATATTATGGAGATGTCTACAAAATAATAACTAACATTCATTGATGTGTCAAACAGTAGGCCAAGTACTTTATGTGCATTAACTCAGTCCTCACAACAACCTAGATAAGTACTGTTATATATGCACTTTACAGATAGGAAACTGACACATGAAAGGGCTAAATAATTTGCCCAACATTATGCACTTGACAAGCTGTTATTCTAACCCAGGCAGTCTAATCTCAGAGTTCCATGTATATTACCTCTTGGCTGTAATTGTTAACGCATTGTTTGCTATTTTGAGAAATCTAGACAGTAATACTGTTGTAGTCAGAGGTTACAGGGAGAACAACTGCATAAAGGACACAGAATTTGTAATATTGTTTTATAAGTCACCCAGAGTTATACACAAGAAAGTGCAGGAAAATCTGTCCACAACACTAAGACCCAGGCTATTTAGCCCAGGGCCTGAATCCCACAGCAATGTCTTGCAAGAGTCCAGCTAGAGACCCAAAACGCATGACAATGCCTCCCACAAATCCAGCTGGAAATCTAAGGGCCCACAATAAAGACTCGCGCCAGTCTATTTTACGATTCTGTGCTGGGAAGGCCAAAGGTCAGCGGTGGAACTAGAAAGTCTGTACCAGCGGGGCGAAGGAGCTGTGCAGTGGGTTGAGGGTTCCACATGGGAGCCAAGAAGTCACGCTCAAAATAAGGAGCGGGGCTGCCCTGAAGAGCGCCACAGCCATCCTCAGCGGCAACGAGGTCCTGCACTCCTCCTATGATGAGAACAGTTGAGTACAGGTCAAGTAGCCCAGTGTGACAAGCTTCTCCAGCACACAGCTTCCCCTCCCGAGCCAGGAAGTGATGCACAATTTGAGGAGCAGGGCTCCGGTAGCGTGAACCACAGCCACTCTCATTGATGAGGTCCCGAGCTCCTCCGATGATAATGGCTGAATCCATAGTGGGGAAGCCAGCATGACCAGCACCTTCAGGAGAACCAACAGCTCGAAACAGCAACTCTTGAAAGACCCACAATGCCTCGCTCTTCTTCTCCACATCTCTATTTATGCTGGTAACTTTCTTCAGGTGGACCACTTTAACTCAACAGCAGCTGAATCAGCTGGTGCTAAGTTGACCACCAGTTTTTAAACCATAACAATACCAATAAACCAGTGGTCCCTGGAATTGAGTATATGCTAGGATCATCTGGGGAACTTCAAACATATGGGACAGATCTCACTCTCCGAAGTTTTAACTCATTTAATGTATGGTTTGGAGTGAGCCTTGGGTTTTAAAAAATTCCTTTGGTTATTGCAACATATAGCCAAAATGTGGACCACTATCATAGATGTCTCTTGACCATAGAAATGGAAACTTACTTGATTACAGTAAAAGCAAGACTGTAAGTATATGTTTCCAGCTACAAGTGTAATTATTTCCACAAAATATTCATTTGATCGAATGATTTTTAATATATATCATGTGTTTTGTTTGTTTAAATATAGGTATAACCCATGTTAATATTGAGCAAGACACTACAGGAAGAAATAAAAGTACACAGCTAGATGAACAGCTTGCCATGAATTCTGAAGGAAGCTTGATTCAGAAACCCAGTGACTTAGTTAATGAAGTCACAAATGAGGACACTGGACTGCTGGGGCAGAGATCAAGTAGTTTTCAGGTCGTCAGTTGTAATCCAGATGATGAGGGGCTTGAAAAGTGCAAGTGAGTACTGCTGTAAGCCTTAGATCTAGAAAGGAAAAACTGGAAGAACTTTTTCTCCCTTCCTCCTTTTTCTTACTTTAGGTGTGAGCTAAATTTGACATGTCGTTAATTTATGTGAATGTAGAGAATCTGCTAGTGTTTTCTCATTTCCAGGATATTGCTACGATGCGTCCAGATAGCTAAGTGGAAAAGCACAGGGTGAGTTTGAAGGAAGGCAATAAAGTTTTTCCCTTGTTCAATATTATTTTCTGTGACTTACATTATGGATGTGGAAATAATTGTTAGATTGATTTAAATAGGTTAGTATTCATCAAAGCCAAAAACTGGCAGCAGCTGTAGGATAAATGAAGCCCAAAGGTATATTTTGGTTTTGGTTAGCACCATTTTGCATCTAAATGAATCTGGAAGCTTTATGAAGGACCTTGTACTCTCCTATTTGCTTTCCTTATTATTTCACTTTCTACAGCTTTTACCCATCTATCATGTCTTTCTCATGAAGGAATTTGAATTTTGTGGTATCTGTGACTTTTATCTATGAGATTAAGGTATTTTGATAATTAGTCATGTGCCATGAAGGTACAGTTTGAATATAAAAAATTACGTTTTCAGTCTAGACAGAATCATATTTTGTAGAATACTATTTTAACAGAGTTTTTATGTAAATTCCCATTTCTGTTTGCTTGCAAATTATTCAGAGCATTTGTGAATATTATCACATGATGAAGTAGATACTATATTGATAAGTTCCCTCCTGAGGCACATTTTGGGATATGTTGTAGGCAGCAGAAACAGAATGAATGAAGAAGGGTTAAATGTTTTTATGACCACAATGGGGAAAACAAATAGTAGAGCTTGGTCTGAAGCCAGATTGTGAATTCTCTGGTGTAATTGCAACACAAGATAAACTGTAAGTAATGCTGCTCTGACCACCCCAGGCCTCACTGCTAAATTTCTCTTTATAACTCCAAGATTTACCTATGCTTAAAAATTTAATACAATGCCTTCAAACAACATCTCTTTTCCCTTCCCTTTCTTTATACTACTTGTTTACAGATTAATTCTATTCTCAAATAGCATACCAAATATTTAAAAAAGCCATTATATACTTGCCTTTAAATATTTGAGGAATACATTTTTCATGTTTTGAATAATGGAAATGTGATACTTTCCATCTAATTTTACAAATTATTGAATCATGGTTCTCATTTTCAGAAAAACAAGAACTATAATGAGAATCCTAACCAGAGATACAAATTGAAGTAATTATAAAGGTTGTAAAAGCATTTACTGAGTACTGCATACTGAACTACAGGGTTGCTGACTAAATACTTTCGACAAATTTAATTGTCACAGTTCATAATTGGCATCTCTCTGTGAAATTGATATATATTTTTACCCATGGTATTTTCTTAATATAGCATAAAAAAGTTTAAAATTGGATACTTTTTTCATAAGTGATTTAATGTTTCCATTTGAAGTATAAAATGTATAGATCTTACATAAAATCATTTATATGTGTTATTTACTAGTTTTCTTTCTTACAGCATTATGGAGTATAGAAATAATGATGTACATTATGAATATATGATTCCTTATCAAGTTACTTCAGATGTAAATAAAGATACAGTACCTTTTCTTCTAAAAGAATTGGATATGCTCAGAACAAGCAATAAAAAGGTATAATGTAGGAGTGTGATCATTTTACAGTACTCTTTCAGCATTTGACCTAAATTTTCTTTGTTGTCCATCATCTTTCAGCTTTTATTGTATACTTTATACTGTTGCCATTCTTTGCCATCAGAATATGATTGAACTAAATAATTGGCTATGAAAATAATTTTTTTTGGCTTCCTCTCTTGCTGATCTGTACTGTCACTTTTTTTTGCTTTATAGAACTATGGTACTATGCATAGGTACCTACCAAAATAAAAGTCTTAATCAAGTTTTGCTGTTGTAATTCTTTACTTCAACATTATGAAAAATGAAAAATGTTAAGCCTTGGTTTTATGTTGCTTTCTTAACTTTTTTTATTAGTATCTGTGTCCTGTATTTCACCTCTATAATATAGTAAATTAAATTAAATGTTAAAGTAGTATGCTTTGGTGATATTGTCATTTAGCTTACACTATATACTATTGCATTTTATATAATACCATTTGTCATATTGTTTTATTTTTCTCTTCCAATTTTTATTTTAATTACATTCCTCTGAGCCCTAAGTAATACTATTAAATAATGTCCATTTTCTGTGCCTTCCTTTTTAAAAAAATTCTCTACATCCTTTTCTCATTTTTATATTCTATTTTTACTGATTTTATTGTTCTTACTGTTTGATGTAATCAAAATGAAGCATGACGTTAGGGATGTTGACCATCTCTGAAGAAAAACAAAACAAATGATAAAAGCCTAGAAAGAAACTAAAAAAAAAATGGAAGCATTCTGCATGAAAGCATGAGACATTTTCTGTACTTTCATTTAGCAGTTATTAACATGCCAATTATAAGACCGATGCCAGTGTCAATTTAAATGGAATATGATGAAAAAACATTCACAAAAGAAGATTTGTATCAGATATTAAGATGATTATCTTTATTCATTTTGTTTCAAAATATTGGAATTACTAAGAGAAGCTGTAAAACATGCTATCAGTTATTTTATTAGGAGAATACCTTATAATATTTTGCTTTAAAACAAGAGAATAGATGTGATTGTTTTTGCAGTAGTTATTTTTAATAATAACCTTGTCCTTCTGAATTTGTTTTTATAATTTCCTTATCATTAAAAATTGTTTTATAAAATATTTTATAGCTTTAATTTTTTTCACTTGAATTCAATATATTTAGGCAGCTAAATGTATTATTACAAAGATTTAGGAAGAAACAAAATTTTACTTAGGAATTAACTTTATTTGTGAAAGGTGTTTGTCAGATAAAATTAACATGGTTTTCAATGTGTTTTAGCTTCAAGAAAAACTGAATAGAGAAAATAAAGAACAGAAAAAATTAAAGCTTGAACTGGAGCTACAAGAAAAAACAGTGGAAGCTAAAATTGCTGAAAAGACAGCAGGTATAGTATTGAGTGTTAACATACGGCTTGGAGAATCATACAGAGGTTTTTATATGATGTGTCTTGGTGAATACTAGCATGCTGCCTTATTTGCCAAAGGAGGAGAAGCTCTGTCTTTTTTTTTTTTTTTTTTTTTTGGCTGCTTAGAAAATAGGTGGCTTTAACATCCTGGTACTGGTATTAGCGAAAGCTTTACCTGTATTCATACTGATTTGGGCATTAAATGCATTGTTAACACCATGTCAATCCAATCACAAAAAGGTTGTTTGTTTTGTTGGAAGGGCCTGAACAAACAAGGGGAAATAATGATTACCAGTGCTTCTACCTTTCAACCAGCAGTTCAAATACCACTTATTGTTTTAGCTTGTTGAGAGGAAATACTTCTCCTTTGTATAAAGATAGTCATATATTCATTGCCAATGGAAACCTGCATTTGATTAAAAAACCTGTTTTGTGCAATTAATAAGTTGACATCTGATAATGATAGAGGTATTTTCCCTGAGATTAAAGTGAAGGTTGCCACAGTTAATATTATAAATCACTGCCTTAAATGTTTTCTGGAGTCTATCTTTACTCACAGGTCTTTGCATGGAGAAAATTTTTCAGCATATCTGTGATTTGTTATAGATATGATTGGGTAATTCTAAAGTCTATGATCTTCATCTTGTGAGCCCCGTGACTCTGTCCTGCACACTGTTTTTGTGTGTCAAGGAAGATGAATTTCATAAAAGAATAGACATCAGCATTCAGAAGCATTTGAGAGATTACTTATTTAAAATTTATACATCATTTGGAATAATTTTAAAAAATACTGATATGATTACTCTGAGGTTATAAGAAGTTTGCTTTCCAAGCCCCTTAAACTGGTTATATATGTGAAAGAATTGGGGAATATTAGTGCAGAGGATTGATGAATTACTGTAGTCTGTCTTCAAAGCATTACTGTGGTAAATAGAAGTAAACATTACTGTAAAAATGTGGCCAGGGTGATCATAAATAAATATTCCAACTGAATGCCAGATAGTTACTTTTCTGTTAAAATAACTAGAAAGTTTTTGTGTTTCAGTTTGAAGTATAAGAATAGTATATTTTAAGGCAAATTAATAATATGTTAAAAGTAAATAATTCAAATATAGATTTAGAGCAACTTGAGAGTTTCCTGACTTTTTTGAATCATACACACACAGATAAGAAGTATATTGGTTTCAAGGCACACATACAAATTTAACTTTCCATGTGTTTTGCACAAGCAGTTGGATTATTTAATAAATCTACAGAGCCTATTTATCTCTAGTTAGGCACTCATTAGGCCAAAATATTTACTGTTTAACTTTTGTATAACTAAGCATATACTTCAAATATTTATTTATTGATAAACACTTAAATATTCTCCATGATTGAGCAGTTTGAATCATGTATGGATAAAATGAAAAGAAGTTGGTTACTTTTATTCTTGTTAATCATGTATTTATCATTCATAAAAAATATCTTAGTAAATGTTAAATATATGAAAGTTGTTTAATGTGTTTTTTAAAATTCTTTTTATTTTGAAGAGAATAAAACCACACAAAATAAAACAGAATAGAGTCAATCAAAACAAAACAGTGAACATAGTACATGACTTCATAAAAGGATAAAAGGAAATCAATAATGGCTACCATAATGCCTCTTGTTATATTCAAAATAACCACCCATACCATCAGTCATAATAAAATCAAACAAAATAGTACAGAATAAAATCAATAAAAACAAAACAATGGAAGCAATACAGGACTTCAAAACAATAGTAAAACAACAGTGGTTACCATAATGCCTCTTGTTATCTTCTAAGTAGTTGCCTATATCATCAGATATAATACAATCAAACAAATCAAAATAGAATAAAGTCACTCAAAACCAAACAATGAAAGCAATACAGGGCTTCAGAACAGGGTAATAGGAAATCAATAATGGCTACCATAGTGTATTTTTATCTTTGAAATAGCTGTCCATGCTATCAAATATAATAAAATTAGACAAACCCAAACAGAATAAAATCAAACTAAACAGAACCATGAAAACAATACAGGATTCAAATCATGATAATAGATTAACAATGGCCACTGCCTTCCCTTTTTAGACACTTCCTCCCCTTTCACTTTCACCATATGTATTGTGTTTCTTGAGTCCTACTAACTCCTTTAGTTTTTTATACTAGGGAGACAACACAATGTTCAACCATGTGACTGGATCTTTTCATCCATGAGCATGATCTTAAGTTGTATCCATTTACCTATAAGAGCCTCGAGGTTATCTTTCTTTATAGCTGAGTAGCTTTCCATTGTATAAAAATGCCATGTATTTCTTGTCCACTGTGCAGCTAATGGGTAGGCTACTCCCACTTCTTTCTGGTTCCCTGTCACATATAGTATTGTTTTCTCTCCTTTGACTTTCAGTCTTAATGTGTTTTTATAGCTGCCTAACTTGGTAAAAGTAACAGTGCTATATCGTTTTTCTAAAACAAAGCAATCTACAGATACCTATCATAAAAATGATACACAATGAAAATCTAAGGGTTTTTAAAGTATTGTGTTTCAAAATATGCCTTTAGTTCATATATTTCACTTGTTTTAAAAAAGGCCTAATGTACTCGAAACATTTAGAGAAAATTATTCTTGTAATGTCATATTTTTATTTTTATTTTTAAAGGAATAAAACCAAGCAAAATAAACCAGAATAAAGCCAATTGAAACAAACCAGTGTGACACAGGACTTCAAAACAATATGAAATTAACAGTGGTTACCATAATGTCTCTTGTTGTCTTCAAAATAGGTGCCCATACTTTCAGGCATAGTAAAAATCAAACAAAACAGAATAGAAACAATAAAAACAAAACAAAGAATAAAATAAAGGACTTTAAAACAAGATAACAGTAAATCTAAAATGGCTACCATAATATGTCTTGTTATCTTTGAAGTAACTGCCCATGCCATTGAATATAATAAAATCAAACAAAACAAGACAATAAAACCTAACCCAAAAAAACAATGAAAATGATACCAAACTTCCAAACAAGATAATAAGGAATTAACAATGGCTACCACTTTCAGAAGGAGATCCCCCATAGCTGCTACACTGTTATCTTCTGAATAGATGATCAGACTACTGGCTTTAGATCTGCAGTCAGTGAAACACTAAAAATACTATAAGCATTAAATTGTATTTTACCTCAGTAGCTATCATTCCAGCCTGTGTTTCTCCAGGTCAGCTAGTTGCTTTTGGCAGCAGGTGGGGAGCGGTGTTGGCTGTTCTTGTTTCCCAACCTGCACACCGGAAGGGGCGGGCATCCGGCTCTCCCTCCAGCATCCTGTGCTTGGTTCTGATTTGCAGGAGGGCTTGCTTCTTGTTGACTTCTCGTTATCTTCGTGATGTCATGTTTTTAGCCTCCCATGTTGGCACATTTTTGTAATTCCACCTATTCAGGAGGCTGAGACAGGAGGATTACACATTTGTGGGGAGATTTCAGAAAAAAATGTATTGAATTGCTTAGGAATGCACTTTTTTGACTACTCTGCCATAAAGAAGGACAAACTTGAGACATTTCTAGCCAAATGGATGCACTTTGAGACCATACTCAAGTGAAATAAATCAGACACACATGTAAATGCTAACTGTTTCTCTGGTGTGAGAAACGGAAAGTAAATATGGAACACAATGTATAACATATATTGTGGAACAGGAAAAAAATGTTCAAATGGGAAGGGGAACTAAGGATATGGAAAGGGAAATGGATAGAAATGAAAAGAAAAAAATGAGAAAAGAAGAAAAAATGGGAACAAAGCATTTTTTTTGAGACAGGGTCTTATTACTATGTAGTTCAGGCTGGCCTTGAACTTGCTCTGTAGCCCAGGATGGCCTCAAGCTCACAGCAGTATGCTGAGTGCTAGGATTACAGGCATGTGCTAAGCTTTTGTAAACAAAGAGTGGAAGAGGGGATGAAAGGAAGGTATGGAAATGGGAAAAAAAGAATCATGTTATGCCATGTACAGGTTCACATTCCCTATGATAAATGTGATAATTGTGTTTACCTAAAATGTACCAATGTACTTAATAAAAAAAGAATGCACTTGTTTGAAACTACAGCTACTTCAGTCCCATTGTGGCTCTTAAACTTTTTCATAATTTATCATTATATGATTTTATGTATATATATATATGAACATATGTGAATATATGAGCATGTAAGAATTCTTAAATAAGCTTTTCTTGATAAGTACCAAGTGCAGTCAGAAAAAGTAACATGTCTATTAATAATGAAAGGGTATGCCAATGATTTCATGTCGTGTGTTCTTGATTTCTTATAACATGAAAGAACAAATAATTCATATAAGTGTGGATGCTTATTTCTATCATTACTTGTTTCTATAGTCAAAAAGTGTATTCGGTAAAGTATATTATGTGTATGCATACATTTAAGTATGGTAGTATTCTTAAGCAAAACGTAAATGCTTAAAAAATCAGATTACTCCACGCACAAAAAAAATTAATTGTAAATGAACACTGAAAATGAGAAGTAGGATACAAAAATGTATGTCTAGGTCCAGGAGTATAGCTCAGCAGTGTAGCACCTGCCTGGCAAGCACAAGGTCCTGAGTTCAATTACTGGCACCAAAGAAAAAACAAAGGAAAAAAAATGGATGTCTATAGATTTTAAAATGTTAATTAAATATGAGGTAGTCTAAGGAAATGTCTACTTTTATATATAAAATATAAGATTTTATATAAGGATATTCAGTACTCCTTCTGTGGCAAGATAATTAATTGTACAATAAGAGAATTGTTAAATTATACTATTGTGCAGTAATGAAAAACTTTCTGAAAAATAGTTGAATTATAATTGTTAAATTATTTATACCATTGTGCAGTAATTAAAAACTTTCTGA
Source organism: Dasyprocta punctata (assembly GCA_004363535.1). NCBI lineage: Eukaryota > Metazoa > Chordata > Mammalia > Rodentia > Dasyproctidae > Dasyprocta > Dasyprocta punctata. The sequence continues at coordinate 84,686 of RJWM01002899.1, forward strand.
AAAATAGTTGATCATTTGCAGAAAACTAAATGTTAAGTAAATGAAGCAGAGGAAAGCTACTTACAATTTAATTCTGTTAAAGGTATATTCACACATGTGTATTACATAAAGAGGCAAATTTTGATGGTTTTCAAATGGAGCTATTAATGCTTTAGTGAACAATTCCTGCCCTTTTTAGATTTTTTATAACAAACTAAATTTACTTTTTGAAAAGCCAAATATTACTTTCAAAAAATGTGATGTATTAAAAAATGACATCATGCTAATTTAAAAATAATTCTTAGGATGGGGCTAAGACATAAAGACCGTATAAACTAAAGTTTTATGAAAACCATATGATGGCTATGACCCAGTTTTGCCATTTTACCCATGCTGTTTTTCTAGTCTTTCAGATTTCCCTCATATTTATTTTTTATGTCTCTATGGGTATCATGTAGCTTATGTATATATTAATCCATCTTGTTTTATCAGATCATTATACAATTTATAGAATATGGTGCAGTTAAAACCACATAAAACTACATGTGTCTAGTTCACAGGTAGTTTGAAGTAACTGGGAAAATGCAAAGCGTTTGAGTCAGATTGACCCAGATTTAAATCACAGCGTTGACACTTAATATTGATTGTATACCTGAGCTTCTTCGTTACTTAGCTTCTTCAAGCTTACTTTTTCACATGGAAAATTTGAATATTAACTAATTTGCCAGATTATTTTAAGGATTAGGATAATACATGAAAGCCCCTGATATATAACTAGTACTCAGTAAATTATAGCTTTAATGTAATGTTATATTACTTTATTTTCATGAAATTCTTAGTTTTGATTTCATTATGGGTAGAAGTCATAGCAAGATGTTTATTCTTTTAGCTTTTAATTAAAAATGACTTACCATTAATATATTTAAAAAGGGAAATAAGCCAAAAATGGATAAAAAAATTTGAAGTAAAGGATTGGATTGTAACAAATTTCTGATGATACAGACATAAATACTCTCACACATTTAATCGCACTAATACATTTTACTAAAACGTGAATCCAGAATGAAATGAGTGAAATACAAAAGGTTTGGGTTTGTATACCTGTGGCAAAGTGTTCTTAGGAAGGAAAATGTTTTTAATGTAATTTATGAATTTTATTTCCCTGTTGGTTTTTACAGGATGTGAAGAGTGTTATTCTGTGTGATCTTACAAGAGTTTTAAACTCAGCTGTGACTTCTGTGATGATCAAATCTCAGGGGATTGATTTTTTCCCTTCTCATACATCATTTTTGTTGTCATCATTAATTCTGTTTATTAGGTGCTTAATTATTTCATGGGGCAATACTAACTTCTTGGCAAATCAAATAGGAAACAATTATTGAGGTTCTGTTATATATTTGATACTGTATTGGGCACTGAAAACACAGCAAGTAAGGATTTCAAATTTCAAGTGTTTCTTTTTGCCTGCAGCCCTTCTTAATTATAATATACCTTGCAGCTGAAGGCAGCAGTTATATGCTCAGACTTTGGATTCAGACCTTTCTTCTAATCATTTTACCACTTACAGGATGTGATGAATGACAGCTTCATCAAACCTTATTTAAAACCTTCTACTGGTGGTCATGATGCTTAAGTGAAATAATGTTTATGATGAGCTTAATCTGTAGTCACTCAATAAATGGTTATTATACTAATAAATAGTATGAGTTCCTGTGTTCTTTTCTCAAGACTTCTTTGTCTAATGGGAACACATTCAAAGTATTCTGATAGTTTTGTAGTTATAGAAATAACTGTCCCTTACTAATTAAGTACAAATACTGTATTCCATAGTTATTTATAACTTTAGCTCTGTTTCACAAAAAATTGGCTTTTCTTTTTTATAGGTAATTTTTTTGGTTGGTTTTTTGAGATAGGGTCTTACTATGTAGTTCAGGCTGGCCTTGAACTCACAGTGATTCTCCTGCCTCAGACTCCCAAGTGCTGGGACTATAGACATACACCATCACACCCAGTTTAAATAATTGATGTACCATTTTATTATTTGTATTTTGGTTTTCTGTTTTCCCTAATTTTCAGATTTAAACTTATTTAGAAGGTTTGAAAGGCTGAAAAGATTTAAAAATCTGTACAAAAATAAAGAAATAAAGGAAAAATATGAGAAGATAGTGTTAGTTTTGGAAAAGCTGAAATGACTAGCTTTTTCCTCCCTACGTGTTAATGTTGGGAACAATTTATTTCATTGTAGATGTTCCAGATTTTTTAAAACTGTGTTTTGACTCATTGAATTAGAAGCTTGCAAAATGTATTTTGAAAGTCATTAGCATGTATGGCCATTAAAAACTGAAGGATGGTTTAAAGGAATACAGCAAAAAGACTTGAATATTTTGATTGAGGTAAATATTTCTTCCCATCTAAAAATGGTTAAATTATAAACATTTCAAAGTGTATTTTAATTCAGTTGCATTTGACAATAAGAGAATATTGTATGACCTGACTTGCATCTGTTTGTTAGCTTTTTTTTTTGTAGTGCTGTGTTTATAACTTTTAAAAATAACCTGTTCAATTAAACATTTTCTTTTTTCTAAACAGTCTCAGTAAGCATTGTCTAATTTTTCTATGTTTAATTTTTATTACTGTGTTGCATTTACAGTATACAGATGACATTTAAATTTTATATAAAAATATTTTAGTTTTTATGTTATTTTTGTGATATTTAAAATATTTGTATTTCTTTAAGGTCTTTATTTTTCTATTTCTTAAAAGCTCACATTAAACCCTCTGCTTTATATGTTAGTTATTTTTCTTTCTTGCATGTCATCCATTAAAGATTAGCTGTGGAAGGTTGGAGCATGGAGAGATTATGAATGACAGAACAACTCCTGTAGAATAATAATCAGTTTTTGGTATTTAATGCTGTTTGACTTTTGCAGACACATTTCTTATTAACCTTTGGTACAAAGAGAAATCCAGGTTCCTGATATCTCATGGAGAAGATGAATTTAAGATCCTCTTCCAATTAAACTGAAATAAAGCCAATATTGGGTTTTAGCCAAAAGAACTCCTTAGTTGCTAAGTCTTGTGTTTATAAGTAGTCTGTCTGTCTATTTATCTGTCTATATATCTGTCTACTATTGTACTGCATTTTAACATGAAATTCAATGGTAAAGTAATTTGCTTAGCTTCCTCAAAGTGACAGTGCAAGCATACAAACTGGTTTTTTTCTCTTTAAACATGCATTTATTTCTATGCACCCAAATATATATTGATACTGTGTAAATAACAAAATATATTATCAATCATTATAGAGAATGTTAATTTGTTTTTGGTAGGGAAGAGAAGATTGTCCAGAGGAACCCTGAGATTAACAATTTAAATTTGTCTATTGATGTTAAAATGTAAATTATGTTAAAAATATAGATATGTAACCTACCATTATAGCAAATATATCAAGACCGTCCAACTTATTAAAATGGAAGAATAAAAATTGCTCTCTAACAGAAAATGTTTACATTATTTCCTTGTTCAAAAATTGTTACTTTATATTGGAGTTCAGATTATGTCAGTTATCTAATGATTAAAAACAACAGAAGTTAATTAGTCATATATATAAAAAACATAGAAAATAAGGTATTTACTCATATGAATTAAAGTACATTACAATCTCATTTTTCTGTGTATATAACAGTGACCATGAATAAAATGTGATAGCTTTTCCTCTAATACTTGAATGCCTTAATAGCATTAAATTATGATGGAGTATTAAATGTATATGCACATTTATTTTTTAATTTGTAAGAAAAAAGGGTTTCTAGAATATGACTAGTAATTTCAGAAAAAAAAGATCAAGCTCTGTAGAACAGCAGGTAAAACAGTAATAGAATGTTGATTCTATTACTGTGTTTGGCTTAGAATGCTGTGAATCAAGGTGAATTTTGACAAGTACCAGGCCAAATAATATAAGAATAGAGTATGGTCAATTTTGTATCCTTTCTTCACAAGAAAAGTTTGTCCTTTTTTCTGGAAAAACAAAGATTGAGTGAACAGAGAGTCTATTTGCAGCAGTAACCAAAAATTGGAAATATTTTATATGATTAGGCATACTGGAAGTTAGCATTATATCAAACATTTGAGAATATATGCAGTTAGTGTGTTTTACACATAAAAATAATAAACAAAACTCTAGAAAGTGATAAGATTTTTTCACATGTTTGGTTAAGGATTCAAAAAAAGAAATCTTATTGGAAAAAGGTTAGGTAGCATTTACATTTCTCTGAATTTTCACACTGGTATCTATTAAAATGTAATATAGCTTGCAAAGCAAATAAGTAAAATATGTGTTAGAATTATATTTTAAAAAGCATAAAATTATAGATAGTGGTTTTAATACTTCAAGAATAATATCAATATATTAAATCTACTATCATTGTATTAAGTCTTTGAATGTTAATAATGAACATATTTTAGAATGTGATTTTATATTATCCTTGACTTATCCATAGTAAAGAAGTCAGTATAAATATTATTATGTTATAAGTTCATGTTTTATAGTTTTACTACTTAAATTTACGAAGTTAATAAAATTTCCTAACTAATGTTTAAGAGTTTCTATACTGCGTGTAAATTTATAAGAACTTTACAAAGAAAAGTTTGATAGCAGATATGTATGTATACTTTTAATGTAGTCTTATATACTTTTAAGAGTTTTTCTAATTAGATATGTACATACATAGAAGAATGTCCATTATAGTGTTGTTTATACCGTGAATAGTTGGGCAGAGTGTAAAATGTAGTATTAAGAACATCTTAGTTGTATAAAATATGGCCCATCCAAATGATAAAATTTCATGCACTGTATCATATTTTTTTAAAGAGAACTATAGGGTATTTGAACACGTCCTATTTATTTTTATTGCACATAAACTTAAAACTATGAAATAGTTGTTGCCTCCAAATTTTTTATGAGACTATATTACCTTTTAATAAAAAATATAAAATAATTGTGTAAAATATTGAAAAATCAAATTCAGTTTTAGAAGAAGTCTGTTCTATAAAAGAATTTCTAAAAATAAGTGAGCAATGTTATGGTAAAAACAGAAGCATCAGACTAATTCAAATAAATGTCAATTTTCTACTGGTGAAGGGCATTAGCCTGTATTTTAAGATTCCCAATAACCAATTTATGCAAACAAAGACATTATAATTTTAAAGATATTGAAACACTAGTTTGATGTTTATACTTTTGGACTATATATGTAGTAATTTCATCAAACAGTAATTATTTTCTAGGAACACATTTAGCATCGTCATAAATTCCCCCAAAATGCTTATGTCTCATGTGAAGCTATAATACAGGTTACGCATAGTAACTGAAATTCTTTCATATTTAGTAAAGGATGATCTTTTACTAAACTATTGTCTGTACTATTTATGTTGCTTAGAAATTTGGAAAATAAATTATATTGTGATTATTTGATACGTTAAAATCCAATTTCCCCCTCTTTAATTTTATATTTGCATAACTACCATGAGGATGTTAACAGATGTATTCTTTTTCCTGAGAAATGTCTATTCTTCAAATTATGTTATTTAGAGAATCATGAGCCACCGTTTAAACTAGAATATTTTCCAACATACTGTCTCATGCATACTGTATTTTAAAAGTAGTTTGCAAAGTGTAGACCATGGGTTTGTCAATAGACTTGGGTTCTACTAAGAAAATATGTACTCTGCTTTAACTCAATAAACTCATACTTAGTATGGTTCAGCTTCTTCATATTTACTCTTGTCCATATTAGAAAACAATTAGCTTACTAAACAAATTTGAGTATTTAGTGGTGGGGGGTAGGGGCAATCCTCTGAATCTTTCTCATTTGACTAAGAATTACAGGATATTTGATAACCATGTTTAAAATGGAGATATCCAAATATTATTGTAAACACCCAATGATTTGTTTTACCTACAATATAAGTATTTTACTTGGTTGGCTTACATAGTAGCTAATAATATTTGTTAATGTAATTTAACTGCTGTGAACCTTTACTGAACAAATATTGAAATTTATTCAAGTCAAAGAAAGAGAATCTCTAATGACTTTTGTTAAAGCTTCTATTTAATAGTTAAGGAGAAAAGTTTGTATGACATACGAGATGCAATTAACAGTAGATTTTACATTTAATAAAAAGAAAGAAGCATGCGTATTTGCTTTATTCATTCCATCATAATTTGTATTAGAGCTGTGGGTGTTTAATGAGCAAATTCCAACTAAAATGCTATATTGATTTTCTAGTGAACTTTGTAATAGTCATCTACCTTGGAAAAGCTCAGTGTTTACAATTAAGTTTTCTTTACAAAAAATGTTTGAGAGTTGCATATTGACCCTTTAAAAGTACTGGATTCTAGAAAGAATCAAGTTTTTTCATAATCAGATTTCACATGTAACGGATATTAAAAATTACCATTCAGTGATACATTAATTTTGAATTTTTTATGTATAGATCACATTGCTAGATTTTATATGTATTGCTTTCAGGTTTAACCTTAATCAAGTGATAATTTCTTTGAAATTCATATATACACCTCGAATTTTAAACAGCATTATAAAGGAAAAAGTTTTTTCTTGATTATATAGGACCAAATAACTCCTTCATATGAAGCATTTTTTACCTTTAATATAACTAGATTTATTATTAAAGTTCTAGATATTTCTAGCCCTATTCCTTTTATCATATGCTACTGTATTTAAAGAGAAATAGAACTTGAAGTGTCACTTAAACATCTAGTCATACTTTCTAGAAACCGTGGAAAACCTATTGGCATTTAAAATTTAATAATTAACAATTTTACTATGATGTGCTAGGATATTTGAGGTGATATGATATAAATAATTGTAATTATCATATTTTACATCCTGTTTGTCTTATAGCTTGTAAAATTTTTATAATGTGAAAATTTAAAAACATTTTAAATCATGATATTTTGTATTAACTTTTATGTAATTGTTATATAATAATATATATAATAAGTTCTGAATACTTTTTCTTCTCTTAATCTGTTTCTAATTGTTGCCTGGCAATGAAGAAGGTTAGGGCTTTTTTTTTTTTGTTGTTGTTTTCTTTTTTTGTATCAGGAATCTAACTCAAGAGCTTGTGCTTGCCAGGCAGACACTTGTGCCTCTGAGCTATATCACCGGCCCTGAAGAAGGTTAAAACAGGAGGAATTTGGAACTGAATTTTTTATATAGAAGTGGCCCAAATTAATCTAAATCACATTATTTATAAGTCTACCAATTAAGTCGCATTAATGCATCTAAGAATTATCAGTTTGTAGGTTGAGAATGTTAAAAGTAATGCTAGAATGAAACTGACATTCATTGAGGATCTACTTTATTTATCTGGTTAAAAGCTTTTTACCTGAAGTCTACCCATGGTTATATTATATCCATTTTATATACCTGAATTGTAACTAAAATAATTTAATAAATTTAAAGAAGCAAGGTTGCTGTACTACCTCAGGATATCAACCAGATTCCATAATGTCTGTACCATGCTGATTTCCATACTGTGCAAAATGTATATCCTTCGTGGAAGAAGACTGTAAAATTAGAAGAAAAAAGTAAAATTCATTTTTGTACTATGTTCTAGATAGAAGTTTCTTTCAAAATAGCAATGATTAATTGATAACGTGATTGTAGTATAGTCAAAGACACCCACAAAACAATGATAATCTCTTGGGAGTGTAAAAAAAAATGTGAAAATAATGCTGAGACATACTGTTTTTTCCAAATGTTATGTTCATAGCAATTTCCTAATTAAACTTATCTGTACAATTACAAGCATCTTATTTTATACATGTTTTTATCTAGTTATTCCAATCATAGTTTGTCATATAGTTTATCCATTTATCTCCTAATAACCATTTGGTTATTTCTAAATTATGCTTATTATAAGTAAATATGCTATGAATATTTGTGTTCATTTTTGTATGAACATATGCTTTTTATTTTTCTTGGTAAATAATCTATGTGTGAAATGGCTGAATTTTATGATGGGACTATATTTAACTTTTTTAAAGAAATGGATACACTGTGATTGTTCTGTCTTACATTCTTAACAGCAGTGTGAGAGATTTGTTTTTACACATTCTTGTCAACACTTGATATGTTCAGTCCTTAGTTTTAGCCATTAAATAAGTATGTGGTGGTAATCTCATTGTAGCTTTAATTATGATTTCCCTAATGACTGAAAATGTTGAGCACTTGTTAATGTGATTATTTTCCATCTGTGTATCTGCTTTGATATTGTGTAGCTTCTATATTGTGTCCATTTTTAATTGTGCAGTTTATTACGGAGTTTGGAGAGTTTTAAAATTCTGTTCTGGATGTACGTTTTTGATCAGATATATGCTATATACAATTATTTTTCCACATTATGGGTTTATTATCACTTTGTTTAAAATAGCAGAAATTTTTAGTTGAATTAGATTGGAGTCCAATTTATTGTTTTTAAAAAATGGATCATCCTGTTATTATAGTTAAAATGTCAGGTTTAATTCTAATGTCCCAGAGGTTTTCTCCTGTGTTTATTTTCAGAAGATTATAGCTTTAAATTTAGGTCTGCAGTTCATTTTATGGACAGCAAAATCAGTTTAGCATTTTAAAAAATCAATCTACTGGGAGAATGAGGCAGGAGGATCCCAAATTCGACCCAACCTAGGCAGCTTAGCAATTTATGGAGACCCTGTCTTAGAAAAGAAAAGAAAATATAAATAAAACAGGGTACAGAGTCCCTGGGTTCAATCTGTGGTGCACCAAAGGGGGAAAAAGAAATCAAAATTACCAGTTTTACAAACCAAGAAGAGGAAAGCCATATGATCTCAGATACAGAAGAGTTTGAAAAAAAA